>AWOL01S0008051.1:24156-80328 GCA_000715115.1 Nicotiana otophora | reverse complement strand
TGCTTAATAATAATAATTACACGATACTTTAATAGTTATTTCAAGCTTACGAAGCTAATTGATAAATTGGAGAATCCTTGAAATTTAATGAATTATTATTCCTGCTTGTTAAGGAATTAATTGTTATTCCTGTAAATGAGATTAATTGATAAATTGAAATTATTTGAATTTAAGGAATTTAATTAATCAGTTGAGAATTGTTGCATTTGAAGGAATATGATTATTTCTGTTGGTTAAATAAATTATTATAAATTCTGTGAATCATGCTGATTTAGATATTCTAGTTGTATTTCAGTTATTATTATTGACCCATATTGAGTGTCAAAGTCGGCCATCTCGTCTCTACCACTTCGAGATTAGGCTTGATACTTACTGGTACATGTTGTTTACGTACTCATACTACACTTGCTGCACTTTTTGTGCAGGACCTGAGGCAAGTACTAGTGAGGGACCTATCGTTTTACACCCACGTTATCCAGGGGCATAGTGGTGAGCTGCCTTTCTGAGCCGTTCTGCAGCTACTAGTGTCTCTCCTTGTATTGTTCATTCTGTCTATTTTTATTTCAGACAATATTTGAGGTTTTGTATAATCTACTAGATGCTCATACACTTGTGACACCAGGTCTTGGCATACACATTGGTAGAATTTGATATTTTAGTATTTTTTGAATTTTAAATTTTGTCAATATATGCTTAATTTATTAAGTTGGCTTGCCTAACTATAGTGTTGGGTGCCATCACGACCTACAGGTGAAATTGGGTCATGATAGAAGTACATGCTAATTTAATTAAAAATAAATAAGGAACAATCATTTATTTGATGGCCGTAGGATGTGTATCCTTTAATTTTATTTATATTTTTATATTTCTAGACATTGTATTAAAATATAAAATAAAAACTAAAATTTATTAAATAATATGCTTTGTAAATTTATAAGATTAATATTTCTTAAAATTATCCACGCATCGCGCGGGTTCTAATACTAGTATCTTATATTATATTAAAAGGAGGGTAGTGAAGCATGTGATTAACCAAGTGGAATATTGAGAAAAGGCCACTTGCATTTTTAGGATAAAAAAATGGAAAAAATTTAATGGAAATCTATATTAAGATTTTGAATTGATAATCTAAATCTAATCAATGAAATTTCGAAATGGTAACTTTGGACCATAAAAAGAAAGGAGCTTAATTTGTGGAATCTGTTTGAATGTACATTTATTAATTGTATTTGCATCCAATTAAACTTAAGTACATAAAAAATCAAATTAATAACATTGCTTTAGTATAATAAAATTAATTGAATTTTTCATGCATACAAATTTAAAGCCAAACCTCTTAGCATCCATTTATAATTTTGAAGAAAAAATTTAAAATATTCATGTAATGTAAAGTTATCCCAAACTACATTTTATATTTATACTATTTTCAAATTACACAAATGAATTTGAGCTAAATTACATAAATGGAGGTGACCATCTATCATGACCCAAAATCTCACCACAGGCGTCGTGATGGCACTTAGTCTCTATGATTAAGTAAGCCGATCATAATAAAAATTCCAACTATTTTTTTTAAACAAATAGATAATTGAAACCAACAACGGAAATAATGATACAACCTCCCAAGACTGGTAATACTGAGTCACAAACTCTAACTGAATACATGAAATGATCTCAAGGAAATCGAATATACAATATTGTTCGAATAATAATCGACAGTACGATAAAATGGAAAGACTCCAAGAGACTGCGACGACAAGCAACTCTACCTTTAATCCTTGCGATCACACTCTAACTCTGTCCGAGTCCGATATCTCTATTACCTGGCTCTGCACAAAAATGTGCAGAAGTGTAATATGAGTTCACCACAGTCGGTACCCAGTAAGTATCAAGACTAACCTCGGTGGAGTAGTGACGAGGTACAATCAAGATACTCACTAATCAATTAACCTGTGCAATGTAGCAGTACATAATAATAATAATAGAAACAAATGGCAATGATGGCAACAAGAATAAATAAATGATATAAACAACAAGGCAACAAGAACACCATAAATATTTCTCTAACGAATAAGGAACACAAATACAACCAATCAATCATGTCACGACCAAACTCCATGTCAGGCCGTGATGGCGTCCAACACCGTTGCTGGACAAGCCAACAACGAACAACTTAGTGATTTTCCATTTTTATTTATTAAGCAATTCCAATATTTGGCTTTACTTACATTTAAAGCATTTGATAATAAATAAAGGATTTTTAAGGCAAATAAACGGAACATCTAAAAGCAGTTATAACTATTGAATTACAACCCAAAAATCAAAGTCTACTAATATATGCTAAGATCTGGTGTCACAAGTGTGTGAAAAACTAGTAGAATATACAAAAGATGAATATCCTACTATCTGAAGCAGAATAGATAGATAAAAACAAAAGAGAAACTCTGGCATGCTGCTGAATGGCTCAGAAGGGGCAGCTCACCGTGAAGTCTCGGTCCATGATCAAGTATGCGCGTCGGGCGGGTAACTAGATGCACCAGCCTCAGATCCTGTACAATTAAGTACAAAAGTGTAGTATGTGTACATAAATAATATGTACCAGTAAGTATCCCGCCTAACCTCGAAGAAGTAGTGACGAGGGGTCGACTTGACACTTACTTGGGTCAATAATAATGTAATTAAAGTGTTATGCTAAGTATAGATATCATGAATAATTCTGACAGTTCAATAAAGGGAAGAGATAAGTACTTCTTTCATAAATTTAAAATTTCAATTTCGGTCATATCATTTAACCACTTACATTTCAAGGCATTTAAGCAGTATAAATCACAGAGAATTCCAAATAATTAACATGTGCAATTATGCCGAGGTCGTACGGCCCGATCCAATATAATATTAAATTGTGCACTGCCGTAGGGTCGAACGACGCGAACCATAGATGCATCTATTTACTACCGAGGCGCTCGGCCCGATCCACAAATAACAATTATTTTCAAGAAAACTCAAGTTTCCCATTTTCAGTCAAGAATCTCATACAAACCTTCAAGTAAGTGAATTTAACCTTATAGAATTCTTTTATTAATTTCTATCATGACTGAGTGATTATATTAGCAAGGAAGGGCACAAACATTTCAAGTATAGCATGATACGAGTCCTAAACTACCCGGACAATAGCATAATAGTAGCTACGTACGGACTCTCGTCACCTCGTACGTACGTAGCCCCCACAATTAGGTACAAACATTTATTTAATTCATCTATGGGGTTAATTCCTTCTTACAAGGTTAGAAAAGAGACTTACCTCGCCTCAAATCCTACTTCCCAATTCAAGAACGCGCTCAAACCTCCAAATTTGATGCCAAATGACTTGAAGCTAGTCAAACATGACATAAACTAATGAATCTATGCTCAAAAGTTTATAATTCCACCATTTAAGTGATTACCCACCCTAAATTGCAAGATTCCTAAAATTCACACCCGGGCCACATGCTCGGATTCCGGAAATTTTCAAAGAAAGTCATTACCCATAACCTTAGGAATATAAATATATGATTTTTACTAAATTCCATAATGAATTTCGTGGTTAAATCTCGTTTTTATCAAAAACCCAGGCCTTCCTCTAAACCCTTGTTTTTCACTAATTTTCACATGTTAATCTATCCATAATCTAAGTATTAAACTCATAATAGGTAGAGATTACTTACCTCCAAAAGTTAGGTGGGAATCCCTCTCAAAAAGCTCGAATAATCGCCCAAAGAGTGAGAGAAAATGAGTGAAAATGGCTTAAGTCTCGTATTAAGTGAACCTCACTGCCCCTACGATTTTCGCACCTGCGGTGCATTGGCCGCACCTGCGGATTTGCTTCTCCGGACCAAATGTCCGCTTCTGCGGAATTGGCTGGGCCGGCTAGGGCCGCATCTGCGGAAGGGCTCCCGCTTCTGCGGTCCCGCTTCTGCGTAGAAAGAGCTGCATCCGCGGAACCTGGTTGGCCATCCTTGGATCGCATCTGCGGGGGCTTGGCTCGCACCTGCGGCTGGCCAACCGCAGGTGCGGTTATGACAGATCTAGTGCACTCAGTTGTAGTTCCAAATTCTCAACTTAGTCCGAGCCTCGTCCGATTGGCACTCGGGGCCCCCGGTGCCCCGTCCGAACATACCAACAAGTTTGGAATCACAAAAAGGACTCGCTCGAACTCACTGAATGTCCGAAACAACATTAAAACTAAGAATCACTCCCTAAAACCAATTGAATCAAACTTAAGAACTTCAAGTTCTTCAATTTACTTCCAACGCGCCGAAATGTACTTATACTACTCAGAATGACACCAAATTTTGCGTGCAAGTCTTAAATGACTCTACGGAACTATTCACAGTCTCGAATTCCGTTTGGACCTTGATAACACCAAAACCCGCTCCAAACCAAATTTAAAGAACTTCAAAGTTCTTCAAGAACTAACTTTCCCTATTGGGCGCCAAAACGCTTCCGGGTCATCCAAAACCCGATCCGAGCATACGTCCAAGTCCGAAATCATCATATGAACCTATTAGAACCGTCGAATCCCGATTTTGAGGTCGTTTAGTCAAAATGTTGACCAAAGTCAAACTCGGCCCTTTAAGCCAACCTTAAGGAACCAAGTGTTTCGATTTCAACCCAAACTCTTCCAAATCCCGAACCAACCATCCCCGTATGTGATAAATCAGTAAAAGCAAGTACAAGAAGTCTCATTTAGGGTAACGGGGTTCTAGAAAGCAAAACGACCGGCCGGGTCGTTACATTCTCCACCTCTTAAATAAACGTTCGTCCTCGAATGAGTTTAGATTCATACCTGAAGTCCTGAATAAGTGTGGATATCTGCTCCACATGTCCTCCTCGGACTCCCAGGTCGCCTCCTCGACTGGTTGGCCCCTCCACTGAACCTTTACCGTGGAAATACTCTTGGATCTCAATTGGCGATCCTGTCTAGCAACAATGGCAACTAGCTTCTCCTCATAACCCAAGCTCTCATCTAGCTAAACAATGTTGAAGTCTAACACATGTGACAGGTCGGCATGATATCTCCGGAGCATAGACACGTGAAAAACTAGATGAACCCCTGATAGGCTGGGAGGTAAAGCAAGTTCATAAGCAACCTCCCCAACTAGCCTCAACACCTCAAATGGGCCTATAAAGCTTGGTCTCAACTTGCCCTTCTTTCCGAATCTCATAATACCCTTCATCGGCGAGACTTTCAAGAGAACCTTCTCGCCTACCATAAGTGATACATAACGCACCTTCTGATCTGCGTAACTCTTCTGTCTGGACTGTGCTGTGCGAAGTCGCTCCTGAATCAACTTTACCTTGTCCAAGGCATCCTTCACCAGATCAGCAACATATAATATAGCCTCGCCGGGCTCAAACCACCTGATAGGAGAACGGCATCGTCGACCATATAAAGCCTCAAATGGGGCCATCTCGATGCTGGACTGATAACTGTTGTTGTAAGAAAACTCAGCCAAAGTCAAAAACTTATCCCACTGTCCACCAAAGTCAATCACACATGCTCTCAGCATGTCCGCCAATATCTGAACTGTCCGCTCTGACTACCCGTCGGTGTGTGGATGAAATGTTGTGCTCTACACGGGTCCCCAACTCATTTTGTACGGCTCTCCAGAAATGTGAAGTGAACTGAAGGCCTCTATCTGATATGATGGAAACAGGGACACCGTGCAACCGAACTATCTCCCTAATATAAATCTGGGCCAATTCCTCTGAAGTATATGTAGTCACAACCGGAATGAAGTGTGCCGACTTGGTCAATCTGTCGATAATGACCCAAACTGAATCAAACTTCCTCTAGGTCCGCGGCAATCCAACTACGAAGTCCATAGTTATGCGCTCCCATTTCCACTCTGGTATAGTTATCTGCTGATGTAGGCCACCTGGACTTTGGTGCTCACACTTGACCTGCTGGAAATTTAGGCACCAAGACACATACTCAACTATGTCTTTCTTCATCTGCCGCCACCAAAAATGCTGTCTCAGGTCACGATACATCTTCGTAGCCCCTGGATGAATAGAATACCGAGAACTATGTGCCTCCTCTAGAGTCCTCTCCCTTAAGACATTGACATTAGTAACACATAGATGACCCTGGAGTCGCAGAACACCATTCCCGCCAATAAAAACTTCTTTGGCACCACCCTGTAGTACCATCTCTCTAAGAACTGCCAAGTGCGGATCATCAAACTGTGGGGCCTTGATCTTCCCCAATAATGAAGACTGAGAAACAACACATGCAAGAACTCGGCTGGGCTCTGAAATATCCAACCTCATAAGTCTGTTAGCCAAGGACTGAATGTCCAAAGCTAGTGGCCTCCCCTCCGCTGAAATAAGTGCCAAGCTACCCATACTCTCTGCCTTCCTGCTTAAGGCATCCGCGACCACATTTGCCTTGCCCGGATGATAAAGAATGGTGATGTCATAATCCTTCAGTAACTCGAGCCATCTGCGCTGCCTCAAATTGAGATCCCTTTGCTTGAACAAATGTTGTAAGCTGTGATGATCATTATAAACCTCACATGACACCCCATACAGATAATGCCTCCATATCTTAAGAGCATGAACTATCGCAGCTAACTCCAAATCATGCACAGGATAATTCTTCTCATGGGGCTTCAGCTGACGTGAAGTGTATGCAATAACTCGCCCCTCATGTACCAATACACAACCCAAGCCAACGTGTGAAGTGCCGCAATACACAATATACATCCCTGAACCGGAAGGCAACACTAAAACTGGTGCTGTAGTCAAGGCTGCCTTGAGCTTCTGAAAGCTCGCCTCACAATCATTGGACCAACGGAACGGAGCACCCTTTTGGGTCAATCTAGTCAGAGGTGCTGCAATGGATGAGAAACCCTGCACAAACCAGCGATAATAACCTACTAACCCCAGGAAACTCCTGATCTCGATCGCCGAAATGGGACGAGGCCAACTCTGAATTGCCTTAATCTTCTTGGGATCCACCTTAATACCTTCTCCTCATACAATATGCCCCAAGAATGCCACAGAATCTAGCCAAAACTCACACTTGGAGAACTTAGCATATAGCTTCTGTTCTCGCAAGGTCTGAAGTACCACTCTCAAATGCTGCTTGTGCTCCCCCAGGCTACGTGAGAACATTAAGATGTCATCAATGAAGATAATAAAAAGAAATCAATATAAGGCCTAAACACTTTGTTCATAAAATCCATGAACGCCGCTGGGGCATTAGCCAAGCCGAAGGACATCACTAGAAACTCATAATGACCATATCTGGTACAGAAGATAGTCTTCAGAACATCTGAGTCCCGAATCTTCAACTGATGGTACCCCGATCTCAAGTCGATCTTAGAAAACACCCTAGCACCCATCAACTGGCCAAACAAATCATCGATACGCGGTAACGGGTACTTGTTCTTGATGGTAACCTTGTTCAACTGGCGGTAATTAATGCACATCCGCATAGTCCTATCTTTTTTCTTCACAAATAACACTGGTGCATCCCAAGGTGATACACTTGGTCTCACAAACCCCTTTGCTAACAACTCCTCAAGTTGCTCCTTCAACTCCTTCAATTCTTTCAGAGCCATACGATACGGTGGGATAGATATAGGCTGGGTGACTGGAGCCAAATCAATACAGAAATCAATATCACGATCTGGCGTCATGCCTGGAAGGTCAGAAGGAAACACATCGATGAACTTCCGGACTACTGGCATTGAATCAATCGTCGGAGACTCTGTGGAGGTGTGGAACATAAGCTAGATAAGCCAAACAACCCTTCTCGACCATATGTCAAGCCTTCAGAAAAGAGATGACCCGACTTGCTATAATAACCGAGGAACCCTTCCACTCTAATCTCGGTAATTTTGGCATCGCTAAGGTAATAGTCTTGGCATGACAATCAAGGATGGCATGGTATGGAGATAATCAGTCTATGCCCAGGATGACCTCAAAGTCGATCATATCAAGTAGTAGAAGGTCTGCCCTAGTCTCGTAACCACAGAATGTGACCACACAGGATCGATAAATCCGATCCACAACCACAGAATCGCCCACAAGAGTGGACACAAAAACAGGAGTACGCAAGGACTCACGAGGAATATCCAGAAAATGAGAAAACAGAGATGACACATATGAATAGGTAGACCATAGATCAAATAATACCGAAGCATCCCTACCACATATTGAAATAATACCTGCGATCATGACATCTGAGGCCAATGCATCTGGTCTGGCCAGAAAAGCATAAAATCTGGCTGGAGCGCCGGCGGGCTGGCCTCCGTCTGATTGAACAGAAGTTGACTGGCCTCCCCCTGCCTGGCCTCCGCCTGACTGAAAATCAGCTGACTGGCCTCCCCTTGCCTGGCCTCCACCTCTAGGACGTCCTCTGCCAGCCTGCCCTACGCCTCTAGGCGGCCGGACAACCGGTGCTGTAGTAATGGGCTGCTGACCCTGCTGCATTGCCTTGCCCCGAAGCCTGGGGTAGAATCTCCTCATGTGACCGAGATCTCCGCACTCAAAACAGACCCTCGGTGCAGCAATCTGCTACCTTGATGTATGATCCTGATGGCCTGTAGACCCACTAGAAGAATCCTGAATAGCCGGTGGGTGGTATGAATTCTCCGGCATGGCACTAAGATAGGAGCTAGAAGAACCCTGGTGACCTGAGTACCCACTGGAAGAACCCTGAAGGGCTGGTGGGCGGTAAGAACTCTCTAGTGTGGCGCGGAAATAGGGGCACGCTGGAGCACCTCGAGGAGGTGGTGGTGATGAATATGGGGGCCTGCTAGGCTGACCCCTCCTAAAATGACCTCTGCCCGTAGCCGGGGCACCTCTAAACTCTCCAAAGAAACGGACCCTCTTGTCTTGCTGCATTTGCTCTCTCCCTCTATGATGGTAGCCCTCAATCCTCCAAGCAATCTCCACTACCAGCTGATAAGAAGTCCCCATCTCAACCTCTCGAGCCATATTGGCCCAAATACCAGAGTGCAACCCTGCAACAAACCTCCGTACTCTCTCTGCGTCCGTAGGAAGTATCATAAGTGCATGGGGAGACAACTCAGAAAACCTCGACTCATAGTCGGTCACTGACATCTGACCCTGCTCAAGTTGCTCAAACTCATACCGCAACTCTTCCCTCTCGGAGGGTGGAATATACCTATCCAGGAAAAGTTGTGTGAACTGGCTCCAAGTCATGGGAGGAGAACCCGCTGGTCTGCCACCATCTACGGGCCCTGCCCTCCAGCTGGAAAGTAGTGAAGGCAACCCCATGAGACTCCAGTATCCTCATGTTGTGCAGTCTGTCTCTGCACTTATCAATGAAATCCCGGGCATCCTCATGGCGCTCACCTCCGAAGATAGGAGGGTGTAGCCTAGTCCATCTATCCAATAGCTTCTGCGGATTGCCGTCTGCAGCTGGTCTAGGCTCAGGTGCAGCCGCCGTAACTGGCTGGGCTCCACCCACGGGTAGTGCACCCGGAGTCTGATATACTACAGCTACGTTCCCAGGAGCCTGAGCAGTAGGGGTCTGTGCTCCCTCTCCTGCCTGAAATATGGCTGGGTCCTGGAAATAAACCAGCTTGAGTCATGGTGTCCATGAACCGCATCATACGGCCCATGACCTCCTGAAAGCCCGATGCTGTCTTGAAATCTACTGTGGATGGCTCTGCGGCAAGCACCTCGCCCTACTCCTCAATAATGGGATCCTCCACTGGATCCGCTGGTGGTGCTACTAGAGCAGCTCTGGGATGCCCTCGTCCCCTACCTCGGGCCGATGCCCTCCCCCGGCCTCTGCCTCGGCCTCTAGCAATGGGGGGAGTAGCTCCTCTAGGGTCTGGAACATCCGACGTACGCGTCCTCACCATCTGCGAGAGAATAGAAGAAATAAACTTAGTGTACCATCAATTGCATGATATGAGATGAATAAAGAGTAGTTTCCTAACATCCAATAGACTCTCAAAGATAAGTACGGACGTCTCCGCACCGATCCGCAAAACTCTATTAGACCTGCCCATAACTTGTGAGACCTACGTGAACCTAGAGCTCTGATACCATGTTGTCACGATTCAACTCCATGTTAGGCCGTGATGGCATCCCACACCGTTGCTGGACATGCCAACAATGAACAACTTAGTGATTTCCCATTTTTGTTTATTAAGAAATTCCAACATTTAGCTTTACTTACATTTAAAGTATTTGATAAATAAAGGATTTTTAAGGAAAACAAACGGAATATCTAAATTCAGTTATAACTATTGAATTACAACCCAAAAATTAAAGTTTAATAATACGGGCCAAGATCTCGTGTCACAAGTGTGTGGGCAACTAGTGGAATATACAAAAGATGACTTTCCTACTGTCTAAAACAGAATAGACAGATAAAAATAAAAGAGAAACTGCGGCATGCTGCTGAACGGCTCAGAAGGGGCAGCTCACCGTGAAGTCTTGGTCCAAGATCAGGTATGCGCATCAGGCGGGTAACTAGATGCACCAGCCTCAAATCCTGTACAATTAAGTACAGAAGCATAGTATGAGTACATAAACAATATGTACCCAGTAAGTATCCCGCCTAACCTCGAAGAAGTAGTGACGAAGGGTCGGCTTGACACTTACTAGGGCCAATAATAATGTAATTGAAGTGTTATGCTAAGTATAGATATCATGAATAATTCTGAAAGTTCAATAAAGGGAAGAGATAAGTACTTCTTTCATAAATTTAAAATTTCAATTTCGGTCATATCATTTAACCACTTATAATTCAAGGCATTTAAGCAGTATAAATCACGGAGAATTTCAAATAATTAACATGCACAATTATGTCGATGTCGTACGGCCCGATCCAACATAATATTAAATTGTGCACTGCCGGAAAGTCGAACGACGCAAACCATAGATGCATTTATTTACTACCGAGGCACTCGGCCCGATCCACAAATAACAATTATTTTCAAGAAAACACAAGTTTCCCATTTACAGTCAAGTATCTCATACAAACCTTCAAGTAAGTGAATTTAACCTTATACAATTCTTTTATCAACTCCTATCATGACTGAGTGATTATATTAGCAAGTAAGGGCACAAACATTCCAAGTATAGCATGATACGAGTCCTCAACTACCCGGACAATAGCATAATAGTAGCTACGTATGGACTCTCGTCACCTCGTACGTACGTAACCCCCAAAATTAGGTACAAATATTTATTTAATTCACCTATGGGGTTAATTCCCTCTTACAAGGTTAGAAAAGAGACTTACCTCGCCTCAAAGCCTACTTCCCAATTCAAGAACATGCTCAAACCTCCAAATTTGACACCAAACGACTCGAAGCTAGTCAAACATGACATAAACTAATCAATCTATGCTTAAAAGTTCATAATTCCACCATTTAAGTGATTACCCACCCTAAATTGCAAGATTCCTAAAATTCACCCCGAGCCACATGCTCGGATTCCGGAAATTTTCAAAGAAAGTCGTTACCCATAACCTTAGGAATATAAATATATGATTTTTACTAAATGCCATAATGCATTTCGTGGTTAAATCTCGTTTTTATCAAAAAACTAGGTCTTCCTCTAAACCCTTGTTTTTCACTAATTTCCACATGTTAATCTACCCATAATCTAAGTATTAAACTCATAATAGGTAGAAATTACTTACCTCCAAAAGCTAGGTGGGAATCCCTCTCAAGAAGCTCGAATAATCGCCCAAAGAGTGAGAGAAAATGAGTAAAAATGGCTTAAGTCTCGTATTAAGTGAACCTCACTGCCCCTGCGATTTTTGCACCTGCGTTGCATTGGCCGTACCTGCGGATTCGCTTCTGCGGACCAGATGTCCACTTTTGCAAAATTGGCTAGGTCGGCTGGGGCCGCATCTGCGGAAGGGCTCCCGCTTCTGCGTAGAAAGAGCCGCATCTGCGGAACCTGGCTGGCCATCCTTGGATCGCATCTGCGGGGGCTTAGCTCGCACCTGCGGTTGGCCAACCGCAGGTGCGGTTATGACAGATCTGGTGCACTCAGCTGTAGTTCCAATTTCTCAACTTAGTCTGAGCCTTGTCCAATTGGAACTCGGGGCCCCGCCCGAACATACCAACAAGTTTGGAATCACAAAACGGACTCGCTCGAACTCACGGAATGCCCGAAACAACATTAAAACTAAGAATCACACCCTAAAACCAATTGAATCAAACTTAAGAACTTCAAGTTCTTAAATTTACTTCCAATGCGCCGAAATGTACTTATACTAGTGGGAATGACACCAAATTTTACGTGGAAGTCTTAAATGAACTTCAAAGTTTTTCAAGAACTAACTTTCACTATTGTGCGCCAAACGCTCCCGGGTCATCCAAAACCCGATCTGAACATACGCCCAAGTCCGAAATCATCATACGAACCTATCGGAACTGTCAAATCCCGATTTCGAGGTCGTTTACTTGAAATGTTGACCGAATTCAAACTTGGCCCTTTAAGCCAACCTTAAGGAACCAAGTGTTCCGATTTCAACCTAAACTCTTCCAAATCGCGAACCAACCATCTCCTCAAGTCATAAATCAGTAAAAGCAAGTACGAGAAGTCTTATTTAGGGGAACGGGGTTCTAGAAAGTAAAACGAACGGTCAGATCGTTACAAATCAAGTCCCTCAAATATACGTCTTTCCAATGTAAGTACTTCAAGTATAAATCTTTCAAATATAAGTTTTTCAATAAAAATACTTAAAATATAATCCTTTCAATTAAATATCTTACGAATATAATTCTTTCAAGTAAATGTCTCCGAATATAATTCTTCAAATAGAATCTTTCAAATATAATTCTTTCAAATAAAATCTTTCGAATATAATTCTTTCAAATAAATTTTTTCGAATATAATTCTTTCAAATAAAATCTTTCGAATATAATTCTTTCAAATAAACTCTTTTGAATATAATCCTTTCAAGTAAAAGTCACCATGTGACACCTTATTTCAAAATAAAAAAAATATTACGGGTCTTAACCCACTTTCATGTTTCCACGGCACCTCATGCCTATATCTGTCACGACTTAAAATCCCGCCACAGGCGTCGTGATGGCACTTAGTCTCTAAGACTAGGTAAGCTGATTATAATAACAATTCAAGCCATGTTTTTATATATAAACTAACAGTGGAAATAATTACAAATATTACAACCTCCCAAGACTGGTAATACTGAGTCACGAACTCTAACTGAATACATGGAATGACTCAAGGATCGAATACTCAATACTGTTTGATTAATAATTAACAGAACAATAAAATGGAAAGACTCCAAGGGACTGCAACGACCAAGCAGCTCTACCTTGAATCCTTGCGATCATACTTTAATTCTGTCCGAGTCCGATATCTCCAACACCTGGCTCTGCACAAAAATATGCAGAAGTGTAGTATGAGTACACAACGGTCGGTACCCAGTAAGTATCAAGAATAACCTCAGTGGAGTAGTGATGAGGTACATTCGAGACACTCACTAGTCTAATAACCCAGTAAGTATCAGTTCACGTGCTAATATCATCATTATTTACTCACGGCACTTCGTGCCCATATTTCATATCATAACTGCACGAACAATTCACGTGCTAATATCATCATCATTTACTCACGGCACCTCGTGCCCACATTTCATTTCATAATCCGCCTGGCAATAATCACAAGCTCCCAATTTCAACATAGATCAGACTATTATATATTTACCAACAACAAGACAAATTGCACAAGGTATAGAAATAAACACAAGAAAAATCACAACATCACATGAAACTTACCAATGCAATAATCCCACATTATCACATATCATCCCTGACAATAGCCACCCTTATCTCTCCTATAGCCACCATTATCACTCCTATAACAGCCTCCCTTATCCCTCCGCCCTGACAATATCAATAGTCACCCTTATCGCTCCTATAGCCACCATTATCTCTCCTATAGCCACCGTTATCACTCCTATAATAGCCTCCCTTATCCCTCCGCCCTGACAATATCAATAGCCACCCTTATCGCTCCTATAGCCACCCTTATCTCTCCTATAGTCACCCTTATCTCTCCCCCCAGATAATATCCCAACACACATAACAATAGTGAAATGCCACCCTTATACCAACATAATATCAACAGTGAAATGCCACCCTTATATCCTCAAAATAATAACTCAAATAACACAGTAATTTACACGAAATATTATCACTACAATATAACAAAATCAATTCATATCATAATTTGCCCAATGGACAAAACCAATTCCAAAGAGATAACAAAATCAATTAATTTCACAACAAATAGCCCAAGTCAAACAATGTGTATAAAACCTCAAAACAACAACATAGATGGAAAATACTCAGTATAGGGCAATGCCTTCATTAATCCAAATTCTTGATAATTATATAACGCCTCGGTTTAAACTTATTTCGTTAATTATTTGCATATGGAAAATCCATAATATAATTATTTCCAGAAAATATCAAATCACCAAACTCACGGAATTAACATAAATATACAAGCAATAACCACATCAAATTGTCATATAAAAATAAATCCAACAAACGCGAATTGAGGCATGGGAAATAGATGATTTAATAAATGCCAATAATTATCCAATTTACTACACAATATGCCTAAGACTTTAACCCAGTCAAGTTTGCACATGTAAGCCCGAGTATGTACTCGTCACCTTGCGTACACGGCTTTTCACATTTCACAAGTGGCACATAAGACTCGATGCCTAAGGGGTAATTCCCCTACTCAAGGTTAGGCAAGATACTTACCTTTTTGAAGTTAGGCCGATATTCCGAAATAGTCTTCTTGCTTGAATTGAACTCCGGACAGCTCAAATCTATCCAAATTAATTGTGTAACTTCATTAAAATTCATCGAAAATAATTTCGGATAATAAACCACCAACTTAAAATTTTATTCTAAAAAGTCAGAGCGGGGCCCGCCCCTTGGAACCCGACAAAATATTTACGAAATACGAACACCCATTCCGATACGAGTTCAACCATACCAAAATTATCAAATTACGATAATGGATCTCCCTTCAAATCTTAAATTAAAATCTAGAGGATTTCTACCATTTTCAACCCAATTCACTAATTTAGTGATAAAAACAACAATAGATTCATGTAATTTAACCAAAATCAAGTTAGGAATTCTTACCCCAATGTTTTCCTTGAAATATTCTCGAAACATTGCCTCATCCGAGCTTCCTTGGTCCAAAAATGGAAGAATGAAACGAATTTGGACTTTATTCTGCTGCCCAGGGGTTTGTTCTTCGCATTCGCGACCCTCCCCTCGCGTTCGCGATGAACAAATTCTCCAACAACCATTTTCAAACTCTTCTCCGACAGCCTCTAGTATAATAGTCATAACGTTTTGTACAAAACTCCAAATGATGATTGGTTTAATTTTTTGAAAACTAGACTCCAAGTCTATAATTTTCATTTGTTGCTCATCTCCTAATTCCTTATAGATTGCGAGATATAAGCTTCCAAAGTCAGCCTTGTACAACAGAGATTTCCAAATGCTTCCCAGATAGCCTGTAGTGTATCCACCATAACCTTTTGTACACAACTCCAAATGACAAATGGTTTACTTTCTGAAAACTAGACAAAAAGATATATAACTTTCATTTTAGGATCATCTCCAAATTTCTTATAGATTACGAGATATGAGTCTCCAAAGTCAGGCGACAGACAACAAAAATTCCTTCTTCGCGAACGCGAGAGCCTCTTCGCGAATGCGAAGAACAAAGTCCCAATAGCAAAATCCTTCTTCGCGAATGCGAGAGGCTCCTCGCGAACATGAAGAACAACACCAAAACCACCAACCGGCAGCATCAAAACGACCAAACTTGGTCCGAAACCACCCCGAATCAAACCCGAGGCCCCCGGGACCCCGTCCAATCGTACTAACTAGTCCCAATATATAACACGAACCTTCTCGAGGCCTCAAATCACATCAAAAAATATCAAAACCACGAATCGCACACCAATTCAAGCTTTATGAACTTTAGAACTTCAAACTTCTACATTCGACGCCGAAACCTATCAAATCAAATTCGATTGACCTCGAATTTTGCACACAAGTCATAATTGACATTACAGACCTACTCCATGTCATGACCCAAACTCCCTCAATATAACGTCGTGACGGCACCTAGTCTACGACTAGGTAAGCCTAACAAATTGCGGAAATATAACAAAAATGAAAGTAAAACTTGGCAACTAACAACAGTGGATAACTGAATAACTAGTAATAATGCCACTCAACATGTACAATAACCAATACTCTATAATACACAGTCTTCCCAAAACCCGGAACATCGTAAGTCACAAGCTACAGAAGGAAACTAGTATCTCTATACGCTAGAGTATAACAAAAGAAGTACGAAAGATATATGTCATAGGAGAGAATAGAGGGGGACTCCAAGGTCCGCGGATGCGGCAGATGTACCTTGAAGTCTCCATACAGCAGGAAGCGCTCTCAGCTAATAGCGGGGCTGATAAGTAGTACCTGGATCTGCACACAAAAACATATGCAGAAGAGTAGCATGAGTACACCGCAAGGGTACCTAGTAAGTGCCAAGCCTAACCTCGATCGAATAGTGACGAGGTCAGGTCAGGCCCAGTGGTATATAAATAATAAAGCAGGAGAATGTACAATATAATAAGAGACTAGAATTTAAACAAAGAGAATATAACAAAGTAGCAACGTAGAACACACAGGGGTAAACAACATGGGATCTCCCGAGATACCGTCTCGTAGTCCCAAAATAACTATACAGGGAGAACTCCCGAGGAACTGCCTCGTAGTCTCAAAAGTAAATGTGCAGGCAGAACTCCCGAGGAACCGCCTCGTAGTCTCAAAAGTAAATATAAAGGGAGAACTGTAATGATCCGGCCAGTCATTTTAAAAGTTGTAGCCCTGTTTCCCTATTTACTACTCATTTTTACTTTATAATTATTATATAACTTGCCAGGGTAATTAGTTCGGGTCCGGTGAGTTTTTTAGAATGAATTGGAACACTTAGTTCTAAAGTTTAAAACTTAAGTTGATAAGGTTGGCTGGATGTCGACCTATGTGTAAACGACCTCGGAATAGAATTTTGATGATTCCAACAGCTCTGTATGGTGATTTTGGGATTAGGAGCATGATCGGAATTATATTTGGAAGTCCGTAATTAAATTAGGCTTGAAATGACTAAAATAGGAAGTAAAGTTTGGAAGTTTGACCGGGGAGTTGACTTTTTGATATCAGGGTCGGAATCGAGTCCGGGAATTTTCATAGCTCTGTTACGTCATTTATGACTTGTGTGCAAAATTTGAGGTAAATCGGACTTGATTTGATAGGTTTAGGCATCGAATGTAGAAGTTGGAAATTCTTAAGTTTCATTAAGCTTGAATTAGGGTGTGATTTGTGATTTTAGCGTTGTTTGATGTGATTTGATGTTTCGACTAAGTTTGTATGATGGTTTTGGACTTGTTGGTGTATTTGGTTGAGGTCCCGGGGGCCTCGGGTGAGTTTCGGATGGTTAACAGATCAAATTTTGGACTTGGAGTTGCTGAAATCTGGTGTCTGATTTTCTTCTATGCGATCGCGTAAGAAGGTTCGCGATCGTGTATACTTAATTGGGCAGCTAGAAATTTTGTGCTATGCGATCTCGTGGGCGAGTCCGCGATCGCATAGGTTTGGCAAGCTGTGCTATGCGAATGCGCGACTAAGACCGCGTTCGCGAAGAGGAATTAGGCAGAAGGCTGGGCCACGCGCTTTGCTCTAAGCGATTGCGTGTGGCTTTCCGCGATCGAGTAGGGCTGAGGATCCTGTGCTTCGCAATCGCGTGAAGGACACCGCGATCGCGTAGGGTCTTGTTCTGGGCAGCGGAAAGTTGTGCTTCGTGATCGCGTGTGTTTGTCCGCGATCACGTAGAGCAAATGACTAGGCAGAATGTTTAAGTTCTGATTTTCCTTTTTTACCGATTTGGAGCTCGGATTGAGGGGATTTTTGGGAGATTTTCAGAGAAAACATTGGGGTAAGTCTTCTACACTTAATTTTGGTTAAATTACCCGAATCCATGGTTGTTTTTATCATTTAATTGGTGAATTAAGTTGGTATAGTTTGAAAACTCTCTTGGATAAATCTGAGGATTTGAGGGCCGGATTGTTATCGGAATTTAGTAATTTTGATATGGTTAGACTCGTGGTTGAATGGGCGTTCATATTTCGTAACATTTGCCGAATTTCGAGACGTGGGTCCCACGGGTAATTTTGCGTTAATTTCGGATTTTATTTAAAAATGTAATATTTTCTTATGAAATTGATTCCTATAATTGTTGTTGACTGTACCGAATTATTTTGGCTAGATTCGAGCCATTCAGAGTTGGATAATCGAGGAAAAGGTCTACTAGTGGATTAAATTGGAGCAAGTCGAAGTAAGTGACTTGTCTAACCGTGTGTGGGGGAAATTTCCCCTAGGATTGGTATTGATGTAAAAATTATAATGTGTTGAAAGTCATGTACACGAGGTGACAAGTGTATACACGGGCTAAATGTGGAAGATTATGTTTTTAAATTGTGTAGATTACTGTTGCATATTAATTAAATTATTTTATTTTGTTATAATCTTCATCATTGATCTGATTTTTATACTTTAAATTTGCTTGACCTTTTCCTGCTAATTGTTTTACCTGTTTAGTTGAAACTTGGTTTCTTTTATTCCGTGCATTATTTGAAGGTTGAATTTCTTTAATTTAAATATTATTAAAGTAAAGTATTTGATATTTTAAATTTGGTACGGAGGCAACGTATTTATAATTTTGAAATATTATTTTGCTGCGTTATCTATTCCCGAATATTTTGTGAGATTGTTGTACTCATTGTGATTGAGCCGTGAGCTCCATGTTATGGAAAATATTGTTAATGTTGTTTATTTTGGCAAATTAAAATATTTGGGCACTTGAGGTACAAATTGTGATATATTGTTATATTGATATGCATGCGGTGGTATAAGGTCTGAGTGTTGAAACGCATGCAGTGAGATAAGGGTGGCTTGATACGCGTGACTAGTAGGGGAACTACTAGTAGTTATGCGGTGTGATAAGGGTGGCTAAAACGCGGGATGCTATTTCGGGAAAAATATTTTTCTCTTTAAAATTTAATGTGAAGGCTCCCGCGGTGATATAGAGAAATGAGATATTGTGAATTTATTTATAATTTGGGACTACGAGGCGATACCTCGAGAGTGCCCTTGTTGATATTTATTTATGGCCGCAGTTGCCTTTGATTATTATTGTGATTTTCTTAAAGTTGAAAATTCTGTTTTGTTTCCACGAGATATTATTTGCCCTTATTCCGTGTAGTTAAAGGGTGACATACTATTTACTTGATTCATTTTCATTGTCATTTTATGTTAGTATATTGTTAAACATGTCACCATGTCTTTTATTATTCCAGTAGGGCCTGACCTAACCTCGTCACTACTCTACCGAGGTTAGGCTTGGCACTTACTGGGTACCGCTGTGGTGTACTCATACTACGCCTCTGCACATTGTTTTGTGCAGATCCAGGTACTCCCTGTCAGACCATGCATCGGTGAGCTACCTATGTACGGAGACTTCGAGGTATATCTGCCAGCGTCCGCAGACTCCGGAGTCCCCTTCTATCCTTATTATGTTGTTTTCCCTATTCACATTAGACTCTGATGTATAAAGTTATTCGTACTACTTCTTTAGAGCTTGTGACTTGTATTTCACCGGGTTTTGGAAATTTCTTTATGTACTGAGAGGTTGAGATTTTAAAAGTTTTTAATTGTTATTTTTATTATTTCGCATATTGATAGGCTTACCTAGTCTCAGAGACTAGGTGCCATCACGACATCCTACAGAGGGAAATTTGGGATCGTGATAAATTGGTATCAAAGCTGTAGGTTCATAGGTGTTATGAGTCACAAACAGGTTTAGTAGAGTCTCGCGGATCGGTACGGAGACGTTTGTACTTATCTTCGGGAGGCTATGGAACTGTTAGGAAAATATCACTTCTTTGATTCCTTATCGTGCACAATTGTTGACTTTAAAATTTTAAACCATTGTCTTTCTATACTCTCACAGATGGTGAGGAAACGTACAACTAGATCTGATGATCAGACACCCACACCCCCTGTTGGAGCCGCAAGAGGCCGGGATCGGGGCAGAGGCTGTGCCAGAGGCCGAGGAAGACCACGTGGTGCAGTCAATGCACCTGCACGAGCTGCTGCAGAGGAGCCACCAGTAGCTCCAGTTGGAGAGCAGGCACCTGAGATGCCTGTTACTACCCCATCACTTCAGGAGACTCTTGCCCAGCTTTTGAGCATGTTTGGCACTCTAGCTCAGGCAGGGCTAATTCGACTTGCTCCTACCATATCTCAGGCCGGAAGAGGAGCACAGACTCCTGCCGCCCGTAGCCCAGAGCCACGAGCCCAGGTTGACCATGCCCTAGAGGTTATACAAGTGCAGCCAGTTGTCCCAGTTTGGCCTGAGGTTAGGACAACAGTTTCAGAGGGGGGAGCAGCTCAGGCTCGAGAGGTACAAGAAGTACCACCCTCCCACATTCAGCGGTTTAGCTTCAGAGGATGCTCAGGATTTTCTTGAGGAATGTCACCGTATCCTCCGTATTATGGGTATTGTGGAATCCAATGGGGTTTCTTTCACAACATTTCAGCTTAGAGGAGCGGCCTACCAGTGATGGCGGGCATACGAGTTGGATAGTCCTGCTGAAGCAACTTCACTTACTTGGACTCAATTTTCTAATATATTCTTGAAGGAATATGTTCCTCAGAGTTTTAGAGATGCATGACGCGCAAAGTTTGAGCAGTTGCACCAGGGTGCTATGATCGTATCAGAATATGCGGTCCGATCCAATAACTTGGCTAGGCATGCACCAGCCTTGGTTGCTACTGTTCAAGAAGGGGTCCACCGATTTATTAAGGGGCTCCACCCTAGTATCAGATTCAGTATGGCCCGAGAGCTAGAGATGGACATCACATACCAATAGGTGGTGTCAATTGCTAGGAGATTAAAGGGTATGCAGACTCGGGAGAGAGAAGACAGGGAAACTAAGAGACCCCAAGATTCTGGCACATATAATAATTCTCGTGCCCAAGCTGCAGCCCGTCATGGTAGAGGTTATTTGAGCCATCCTATTCATTCAGCACTTCCGGCTTCCAGTGGTATTTCGGCTACTCCCATACCTCAGGTTCCTTATTATGCACCGCTAATGTCTACTGTACCTCCTGTATGGGGTGCTTTCAACGGGCAGTTTAGTCGATCAGGACCGAGCCAGTCCCGGCAGCCATGTCCTCCGAGGGCTTATTTTGAGTGTGGTAACACTCGTCATATCATAAAGGATTGCCCCAGATTTAGGAGGGGTGCACCTCCACAGATTTCTCAGGCCCCACCTATTCCACAGGGCCCTCAGGTTTCTCAGGCTATGATTACTGCACCAGTTGCCACTCCACCTGTACAACCAGCTAGAGGTGGAGGTTGGACAGGTAGAGGTCACCCTAGAAGGGGAGGCCAGGCCATATATTATGCCCTTCTTACTAGGACAGAGGCCGCTGCATCCGATTCTATTATCACAGGTATTATTCCGGTCTATCATAGAGATGCATCCGTCTTATTTTATCCAGGCTCCACTTATTCTTATATGTCATCTTATTTTGCCCCGTATTTGGGCATATCTCGTGATTCTTTGAGTTCTTCTGTTTATGTATCTACACCCGTGGGTGAATTTATTATTGTGGACCGCGTGTATCGGTCGTGTTTAATTGTTATTAGTGGTTTTGAGACCAAAGCTGATTTATTATTGCTCAGTATGGTGGATTTCAATATTATTTTGGGCATGGACTGGTTGTCGCCCAATCACGCTATCCTTGATTGTTACGCCAAGACGGTGACGTTGGCTATGCTAGGTCTACCATGGCTAGAGTGGAGAGGTACCGTGGATCATGTTCCTAGAAGAGTTTTTTCATTTCTTAAAGCTCAATGAATGGTTGAGAAGGGGTGTGATACGTATCTAGCCTATGTGAGAGATGTTAGTGTTGATACTCCTACCGTGGAGTCAGTTCCTATAGTAAGGGATTTTCCTGACGTATTTCTAGCGGATCTTCTGGGTATGCCACCCGATAGAGATATTGACTTTGGCATTGATTTGTTACCGGGCACTCAACCCATTTCTGTTCCACCATATCGTGTGGCCCTAGCAGAGTTGAAAGAATTAAAAGAACAGTTACACGAGTTGCTTGATAAGGGTTTCATTCGGCCCAGTGTATCGCCTTGGGGTGCTCCTGTCTTATTTGTGAAGAAGAAGGATGGTTCTATGCGGATGTGTATTGATTACCATCAGATGAACAAGGTTACTATGAAGAACATGTATCCATTGCCACGTATTGATGACCTATTTGATCAGCTTCAAGGTGCCAGGGTATTCTCTAAAATTAACTTGCATTCAAGTTATCATCAGTTGAAGATTCGGGAGCCAGTTATCCCGAAGACTACTTTTAGGACTTGGTATGGTCATTATGAGTTCCTTGTAATGTCATTTGGGCTAACCAATGCCCAGCATCATTTATGCACTTAATGAATAGTGTATTTTAACCCTATCTTGATTCTTTCATCATTGTGTTTATTGATGATATTCTGGTATATTCCCGAAGTCGGGAAGATCATGAGCAGTACCTGAGGACTGTGCTTCAGACTTTGAGAGAAAAAAAGATATATGCAAAATTTTCATATAGTTTCATGCGAATGGATCATGGTAGATCCGAAGAATATTGAAGCAGTGCAGAGTTGGTCCAGACCATCCTCAGCTACGGAAATCCGGAGTTTCCTTGGTTTAGCAGGGTATTATCGCCGATTTGTAGAGGGTTTCTCTTCTATTGCTGCACCTATGACCAAATTGACCCAAAGGGTGCTCCGTTCAGGTGAACCGAGGAATATGAGTAGAGCTTCCAAAAGCTCAAGACAACTTTGACTACAGCCCCAGTATTGGTATTACCTATAGGTTCATGGTCTTATACTGTGTATTGTGATACGTCGCGTATTGGTCTCGGCGCAGTGTTGATACAAGATGGTAGAGTGATTGCCTACGCGTCCAGATAGTTAAAGGTGCATGAGAGGAATTATCCGGTCGACGACCTTGAGTTAGCAGCTATTGTTCATGCCTTGATGATTTGGAGGCACTATTTGTACGGCGTCCATTGTGAGGTCTACACCGATCACCGGAGTCTGCAACATCTGTTTAAATAGAAGGATCTTAATTTGCAGCAACGGAGATGGTTGGAGTTGCTTAAGGATTATGACATCACCATTCTCTATCATCTCGGGAAGGCCAATGTAGTGGACGATACCTTGAGTCATAAGGCGGAGAGTTTGGGCAGCTTAGCATATTTACCGGTAGCACAGAGGCCTTTAGCCTTGGATGTTCAGGCCTTGGCCAACCAGTTTATTAGATTGGATGTTTCCGAGCCGAGTCGAGTTTTGGCTTGTGTGATTTCTCAGTCTTCTCTTTATGATCATATCAGGGAGCGTCAGTATGATGACCCTATTTGCTTGTCCTTAAGGATACATTTCAGCACGGTGATGCTAAGGAAGTCAATATTGGAGATAATGGTGTATTACGGATGCAGGGTAGGCTATGCGTGCCTAATGTAGATGGTTTGCGTGAGTTGATTCTCCAGGAGGCTCACAGTTCGCGGTACACCATTCATCCAGGTGTCGCGAAGATGTATCATGACTTGAGACAACACTATTGGTGGAGGCGGATGAAGAAAGGCATAGTGGAATATGTAGCTCGGTGCCTAAATTTTCAGCAGGTGAAATATGAGCATCAGCGACCGAGTGGATTGCTTTAGAAGTTAGAGATTCCAGAGTGGAAATGGGAGTGAATCACTATAGATTTCGTTGTTGGCCCCCCACGGACTTAGAGGAAGTTCCATGCAGTTTGGGTGATTGTGGATAGATTGACCAAGTCAGCTCATTTCATTCTTATGGTTACTACTTACTCTTCAGAGCAACTGGCTCAGGTTTACATTCGTGAGATTGTTAGGCTTCATGGCATACCGGTATCTATCATATCTGAATAGGGTACACAGTTTACATCACAGTTCTGGAGAGCCGTACAGCGAGAGTTGGGTACTCGGGTAGAGTTGAGTACAACATTTCACCCTTAGACGGACGAACAGTCCGAGCTTACTATTTAGATACTGGAGGATATGCTTCGTACGTGTGTGATGGATTTTGGGGTTGCTTTGGGATCTGTTCTTACCACTTGCAATGTTTGCCTACAACAACAATTATAAGTCAAGCATTCAGATGGCTCCGTATGAGGCCTTATATGGTAGGCGGTGCCAGTCTCTAGTAGGTTGGTTCGTACCGGGCGAGGCTAGGCTCTTGGGTACAGACTTGGTTCAGGATGGCTTGGAAAAGGTTAAATTAATTCAGGATCGACTTCATACAGGCCAATCTAGACAGAAGAGTTATGCAGATCGAAAGGTTCATGATGTTGCATTCATGGTTGGTGAGCGGTGTTTGCTCCAGGTTTCGCCTATGAAGGATGTGATGAGGTTCGGGAAGAAGGGCAAGCTGAGCCCTAGGTATATTGGGCCTTTTGAGATTCTTGGGAGAGTTGGAGAGGTGGCTTACAGACTTGCACTACCACCTAGTCTCTCTGCAGTTCATCCAGTGTTCCATGTTTCCATGCTCCGGAAGTATCACGACAATCCGTCTCATGTGTTAGACTTCAGTTCGGTTCAGTTGGACAACGATCTATCTTACATTGAGGAACTAGTGGTTATTTTGGACAGGAAGGTTCGGAAGATGAGGTCAAAGAACATTGCTTCCGTGAAGGTTCAGTAGAGGGGTCATCCGGCCGAGGAGGCGACGATATAATGACCCGGCCAATCGTTTTAAAAGCTGTAGCCCTATTTTCCTATTTAATACTTATTCTGTACTTTATAACTGTTATATGACTTGTCGGGGTAATTAGTTCGGGTCTGGTGAGGTTTTTAGAATGAATTGGAACACTTAGTTCCAAAGTTTAAAACTTAAGTTGAAAAGGTTGGCTGGATGTCAACCTATGTGTAAATAACCCCGTAATAGAATTTTGATGATTCCAACAGCTCCCTATGGTGATTTTGGACTTAGGAGCGTGATCGGAATTTTATTTGGAAGTCCGTAATTAAATTAGGCTTGAAATGGCTAAAATAGGAAGTTAAGTTTGGAAGTTTGACCGGGGAGTTGACTTTTTGATATCGGGGTCGGAATCCAGTTTCGGAAATTTTCATAGTTCTGTTACATCATTTATGACTTGTGTGCAAAATTTGAGGTCAATCGGACTTGATTTGATAGGTTTCGGCATCGAATGTAGAAGCTGGAAATTCTTAAGTTTTATTAAGCTTGAATTGGGGTGTGATTTGTGATTTTAGCATTGTTTGATGTGATTTTAGGTTTTGACTAAGTTCGTATGATGTTGTAGAACTTGTTGGTGTATTTGGTTGAGGTCCCGGGGGCCTCGGGTGAGTTTCGGATGGTTACCGGATCAAATTTTGGACTAGGAGTTGCTGCAATCTGGTGTCTGGTTTCCTTCTATGCGATCACGTGAGAAGGTCCGCGTTCGCGTAGACTTAATTGGGCAGCTGGAAATTTTGTGCTATGCGATCGCATGGGCGAGTCCGCGATCGTGTAGGTTTGGCAAGCTGTGCTATGCGAATGCATGACTAAGACCGCGTTCACGAAGAGGAATGAGGCAGAAGGCTGGGCCACGCGCTTTGCTCTATGCGATCGCGTGTGGCTGTCCGTGATCGCGTAGGGATGAGGATCCTGTGCTTCGCGATCACGTGAAGGACACCGCGATCACGTAGGGTCTTGTTCTAGGCAGTGGAAAGTTGTGCTTCACGATCACGTGTGTTTGTCCGCGATCGCGTAGAGCAAATGACTGGGCAGAATGTTTATGTTATGAAAATGGGACGATTTGGAGCTCGGATTGAGGCTATTTTTAGGAGATTTTCAGAGAAAACATCGGGGTAAGTGTTCTTAACTCAATTTTGGTTAGATTACCTTAATCCATGGTTGTTTTTATCATTTAATTGGTGAATTAAGTTGGAAAAGTTTGAAAACTCTCTTGGATAAATTGGAGGATTTGAGGGCCGGATTATTATCGGAATTTAGTAATTTTGGTAAGGTTAGAATCGTGGTTGAATGGACGTTCATATTTCGCAACTTTCGCCGGATTCCGAGACATGGGCCCCACATGCGATTTTTGAGTTAATTTCGGATTTTATTGAAAAATGTAATATTTTCTTATGAAATTGATTCCTATAATTTTTGTTGATTGTACCGAATTATTTTGGCTAGATTCGAGCCATTCAGAGTTGGATAATCGAGGAAAAGGGCTACTAGTGGATTAAATTGGAGCAAGTCGAGGTAAGTGACTTGTCTAACCTTATGTGGGGGAAATTTCCCTTAGGATTGGTATTGATGTGAAAATTATAATGTGTTGAAAGTCGTGTACACGAGGTAACGAGTGTATACACGGGCTAAATGTGGAAGATTATATATTTAAATTGTGTAGATCATTGTTGCATATGAACTAAACTATTTTATTTTGTTATATTATTCATCATTGATCTGATTTTTATACTTTAAATTTGCTTGACCTTTTCCTGCTAATTATTTTGCTGTTTAGTTGAAACTTGGTTTCTTTTATTCCGTGCATTATTTGAAGGTTAAATTTCTTTAATTTAAATATTATTAAAGTAAAGTATTTGATATTTTTAATTTGTTACGGATGCAATGTATTAAAAAAATTGAAATATTATTTTGCTGAGTTATTTATTTCCGAATATTTTGTGAGATTGTTGTGCTCATTGTGATTGAGCCGTGAGCTCCCTGTTGTGGAAAATATTGTTGATGTTGTTTATTTTGGCAAATTGAAATATTTGGGCACTTGAGGTGCAAATTGTGATATATTGTGATATTTATACGCATGCGGTGGTATAAGGTCTGGGTGTTGAAACGTATGCGGTGAGATAAGGGTGGTTTGATACGCGTGGCTAGTAGGGGAACTACTAGAAGTCATGCGGTGTGATAAGGGTGGCTAAAACGCGGGATGCTATTTCGGGAAAAATATTTTTCTTTCTAAAATTTAATGTGAAGGCTCCCGCGGTGATATAAGAAAATGAGATATTGTGAATTTATTTATAATTTGGGACTACGAGGCGGTACCTCGGGAGTGCCTTTGTTGATATTTATGTATGGCCGCAGTTGCCTTTGATTATTATTGTGATTTTATTAAAGTTGAAAATTCTATTTTGATTTCGCGAGATATTATTTGCACTTATTCTGTGTAGTTAAAGGGTGACATACTATTTACTTGATTCATTTCCATTGTCATTTTATTGTTAGTATATTGTTAAACATGTCACGATGCCTTTTTTTATTCCAGTAGGGCCTGACCTGACCTCGTCACTACTCTACCGAGGTTAGTCTTAGTACTTACTGGGTACCGCTGTGGTATACTCATACTACACTTCTACACATCTTTTTGTGCAGATCCAGGTACTCCCTATCAGACCGGGCATCAGTTAGCTACCTGTGTACGGAGACTTCGAGATATATTTGCCAGCGTCCATAGACTCCAGAGTCCCCTTCTATCCTTATTATGTTGTTTTCCCTATTCACATTAGACTCTGATGTATAAAGATATTCGTACTACTTCTTTAGAGCTTGTGACTTGTGTTTCACCGGGTTTTGGAAATTTCTTTATGTACTGAGAGGTTGAGATTTTAAAAGTTTTTAATTGTTGTTTTACTTATTTTGCATATTGATAGGCTTACCTTGTCTCAGAGACTAGGTTCCATCACGACATCCTACGGAGGAAAATTTGGGGTCGTGCCAAGAACTCCCAAGGAACCGCCTCGTTGTCTCAAAAGTAAATGTGCAGGGAGAACTCCCGAGGAACCGCCTCGTAGTCTCAAAAGTAAATATTCAGGGAGAACTCCCGAGGAACTGCTTCGTAGTCTCAAAAGTAAATATGCAGGGAGAACTCCCGAGGAACCGCCTCGTAGTCTCAAAAGTAAACACACAGCTCAACCGATAAATACCATAGTTAACAACAAGAATTCTACAGTTAAGACTGATAAAGAACAAGGAAAAATAGGAAAAATCAACTAGGCATGCTTCACAGAGTTTAAAAAAGCAGTTAAAGCTCGTAGACATGTGATATCAGGCTAATCAGGATAACTACGCATGTTGGAATAGCTCAATTAAGAATGAAAACAGACTAATACTCATTTAAACGGTATAACTCAAATTAAAGGAAAAACATGTTACTACTGAGTAAAATAAATCGGGTTTTTTAGCAAATAGCCCGTGTACGTACTCGTCACCTCACGTACACGGCACTCACACATCACGACAGTACCAAATCCTAAAGGGATTTCCCCTACACAAGGTTAGGCAAGCCACTTACCTCGAACCAAGCTCAATCAATCGGTAATAGTGCCTTTTTCACGAATATCCGACTCCGAATGGCCCAAATCTAGCCAAAATCAAATTCATACCATAAATACAACTATAAGAAATTAATCTAATTAATGAAATCAAAGTTAAAGCAAGAAATTGGAAAATTGCCCTAAAAGGCCTCCTGGGCCCACATCTCGAAATTGGGTAAAAGTCACAAAATATGAACACCCATTCACTCACAAGTTCACTCATACCAAAAGTACTCAAATCCGATACCAAAATCTCGATCAAAATCCCAAAATTCAGCTTAAGAACTTTTCTCAACTCTTCCCCAAATTTTCAACCCCAAATCCGAAATTAAATGGAGAAAACAACTACAGATTAATGGAATACAACCAAAAATGAGTTAGGAATCATTACCCTCAAGCTTCCTCTGAAAATCCCTCGAAACATCGCCTAATTCCGAGCTCTCAAGCTCCCAAAGTCGAAATGGATAATCAACCCTCCAATTCCTCTTTTCTGCCCAGTAAACTCGCTTCTGCGAGCCTTCAACCGAACCTGCGGTACCGCACCTGCGAAAATACCATCGCGGGTGCGAAAATCACTTGAGGAGAACTGGGTTCGCATCTACGAACAAGGGCCGCATCTGCGAGCCCGCACCTACGCTCATCTTCCGCTTCTGCGTGTCATCTTCTATGGATCTATCGCCGCACATGCGGCCCCAGCTGGACAGGGCCAAAACCACTTCTGCAGCTCTATGGCCACATCTGCGGTACCGCACCAGGGGCCCAAAGTGCGCAGGTGCGATTACACCAGGTGCAACAGCTTCAGCAATTACATAAGTCCCAAACTCAATCCGTTAAGCATTCGAAACACACCCGAGGCCCCCGGGAACTCAACCAAACATACCAACCAATCCTAAAATACCATACGAACATAGTCAAGCCCTCAAACCATATCAAACAATGCTAAAATCATGAATCATCCTCCGATTTAAACTTAAAAAACTTGAAACTTCCAAATCCGACAACCGATGCCAAAACAAACCAAACCAAACCACGTCCAATTGACCCCAAATTTTGTACATAGGTCATAATCAACCCTACAGACATACTCCAACTTCTGGAATTGGAATCCGACCCCGGTATCAAAAAGTCCACTACCGATCAAAATCTCCAAAAATTTGACTTTCGCCTTTTCAAGCCTAAATCAGCTACAGACCACCAAAATACAATCCAGACACGCCCCTAAGTCCAAAATCACCCAACAGTAGTAACAGAACCGACGTAACTCCATTCCGGAGTTGTTTTCACACAGTTCTGACTACGGTTCATATCCTAAGGTTTAAAACTCTTTTAGGGACTAAGTGTCCCAAAACACTCTAAAAACCAAAACGAAACCACCCGGCAAGTCACAATAGCAGAAAAGGGTATGGGGAAAGCAATTAATAGGGGATCGGGTTTATAACTCTCGAAACAACCAACCGGGTCGTCACACTCACACTTCCGGAATAGGAATCCGACCCCGATATCAAAAAGTTCACTCCCGCTTAAACTTCCCAAAAACCTTCAAATTTCCAAATTTTGCCAAATGACCCCGAAATGACCTACAGACTTCCAAATCCACATCTGGATGCTCCCCTAAGACCAGAATCACCATGCGGAGCTATTCCCAAGCTCAGAATCCCAAACAGACATCGATAACATCAAAATCCACTTCCACCCAAACTTAGGAAATTTTTAAACTTTAAAAATGCCAACCTTCAGTAATAGGTGCCGAAATACCCCCGGGCCACCTGATACTCGACCTCAACATACGCCCAAGTCCGAAATCATCATACAGACCTATTGGAATTATTATAATTTTGTTCCGAAGTCGTTTGCTCAAAAGTCAAACTCCGGTCAACTCTTTTCATTTAAGCTTCAAAAATGAGAATTGTTCTTTCAATTTAAATTTTAAATCTTCCGAAAATCAAACGACTGCACACGCAAGTCATAATACGTATTACGAAGTTGCTCGGAATCTTAAGTAGCTGAATGGGGCATAGATTCTTAAAGTGACAAGTCGGGTCGTTACATTCTCCCCCTCTTAAACATACGTTCGTCCTCGAACGTGCCAAGAATTATTCTTATGACATTAAATTACTGAGTGCATTATTTCACTTATACTCACAGGTGATTCTACGTCACCGTAAATTTAACAGGGGTTCATCTCAGTGGAGATTATTTCTTTTATTCACACTTATAAGCTTTAAAGCCAATTCCATACACTCCAATCAATTTCAAATTCCTTACATCAACACACGGTATTAGTTTCAACCGGTTGTAGCAACTCGTGCCTACACACACATCATACGTATGTCTATAACCACATCTCTGGTAATAATAGTTGTTTATAATTAACTTCAGCATCCTCAATTAATCTCATCTTACCCAAAATCTCATATCTAATTTTCATAACACTAACGGCAACACGCGAGGCATGAAGACCTCATAATTATTTACTCGAGTTAACAAGTCACATTTTAACACCACCTGGGCACTCATCTCGTAGGCTAAAACTCAATAATTACAGCACAATTATGGAACAGAAACACATAAAAGAATTATCACATAAGCCTATCAGGCATGACTCCCTATTAGTACTATAGTACAAATTAAATTTCACAAAGGGAGAATTTAAACTCATAAATATTTCACCACAAGGACCTCGTCCTTATATAACTTCCACCGCGGCTTGTAGCCCAGTTTAAATATTTAACATCATATAAAAATGTGAGGATCTCGTCCTCAACTCCGAATCATAAGTATTTTGCACATTGTGCCAACTGAAATTTTCATTTTCCCTTCTTTCTTCTTTTCAATAAATTTCGTAAATAATTATCTTTTCACCATACATAATGAAATCCCATACCAATAGGGCATATAATTCATAGAATTGAATTCAAGTATTCCAAAATCACATCAAAACGCACTGTAGTAAGTAATAGAAAGTCATTTTTGGACTTATAGCCCTCAATAGTGAACAAAAATAAAAATGATAGACACAGGCTAACATCATCAAATCTCCCAACAGGGATAAACACGTGAGTGGTGTACAAAATCACTAACTCACCATACCTGGAGCATGATAGGATGTCTCACCCCGATAATTGGAATTGAATCAAAATAAGAATAATGCTCCTCTATTACAAATTAAGTCATACCTGTAACGACACAATCTGGTGTAGCGGCCTCAGCCATACCATATTAATTATATCAATGGGTCGGGCCTCCCTATCTAGGGAGCCCCTACCCGTCTGCCCTCCACCCCTAACTGACTGTGCATGTGGGGTAATAACTGGAATAGAGCATGTAGCTTGAGTATTTTGATGAAATCCGCCTCTCCCAAGTCTGGGACAATCTTTCATAATGTGCTTAGTATCACCACACTGATAACAACCCCTCTGTGGGTTCGGCTGCTCATACTGAGTTTGTGCTGGATAACAGGAATAATTATTATAGGAACCCCGTGCCGGTGGTGCATTAAAAGAATTTACTGGAGCACCCCGAGTATTCTGAAATTGTTTCCATGACCTCGCTGATACTGAAATGTAGAATTATTAAGAACGTGGGAATACTGCAAGGCCTAACACCATCCCATACAAATCTCAGCTCTTAATCATATACAAGTTTCGGAGAACCTTTCAATACCACATAAATATATCTCAGGCCAAAACTGATATAACACATAACCCCGCAATCTGATCGTTTATAGTTTACTCCTCTCACTTGGCGTGAAGCAATATGACACATTTTGATGATCCACAATACTAACCTTCATCGCTTGAATGACATCGGTCATCAGACACCTCAAGCTATTTATTTTGGCGCATGTCATCCTCGTACAGTTAAGCTCGCTTACTCCAGTGTATTGGCTGCTAGTATGTACCCTTCGCTAAATAGAAATCTCATACAAACCACATAGACTCTAATACCACCAACTATGTCACGTCCTAGTTCCATTATAGGCCGTGATGGCGCCTAACACCATTGTTAGAAAAGCCAACACTGATCAACTAGTGACTTCCCGCTTAGATAAATTTGTAAATGATAGATTTTTTCCTTATTTAAAATAAATAAATTTAGGAGTTTGCAATTTTAACATAAATAAATAGAAGAAATTAGTACTAATCGTATCATATGAGCAAGCCAAAACCATAATAAGTCCACTAGTGTGTATACCAAGACCTGGTGTCACAGGTATGTGGGCAATCTAGTAGAATATACAAAACAATGCTAGCCTACTGTCTGAAAGGAAATAGACAGAAAATAAAAGAACATAAGAGAGACCCCAGCTGCTGCAGAACGGCTCAAAAGGGCAGCTCACTGGGAAGTCGAGAGCTGGGAAACTTAGTCTACGTGTCGGACTGGTGTCTAGATGCACCTGCCTTAATTCCTGTACAATCAAGTACAGAAGTGTAGCGTGAGTACATAAAAATATGTACCCAGTAAGTATCTAGTCTAACCTCGAAGAAGTAGTGATGAGGGGTCTCTACTACTGAAGTTTGCTAGGCTGACCCCTCCCAAACTGACCTCTGCCCCTAGCCGGGGCACCTCTAAACTTCCCTGAGAATCGGGTCCTCTTGTCCTGCTGCATTTTCTCTCTACCCCTCTAGCGGTAGCCCTCAATCCTCCGAGCAATCTCTACCACTAGCTGATAATCAGTACCCATCTCAACCTCCCTGTCCATGCTAGCCCGAATACTGGGGTGTAACCCCGCAACAAATCTCTGCACTCTCTCTGCGTCCGTAGGAAGTATCATAAGTGTATGGCGAGACAACTCAGAAAAGCTCGCCTCAAAATCGGTCACAGACATCTGAACCTGCTTGAGCTGCTCAAACTGACACCATAACTCTTCCCTATGAGAGGTTACCTGTCTAATAGAAGAAATGTAAACTGATCCCAATTCATGGGGGTAGAACCCACTGGTCTGCCAAGAAGGTAAGACTGCCACTATCTACGAGCCCTGCCCTCCAGTTGAAAAGCGGTAAAGTCTACTCCATGGGACTCCAATATCCTCATGTTGTGCAGTCTGTCCCTGCATTGATAAATAAAGTCCTGAGGGTCCTCATGCCGCTCACCCCCGAAGATAGGAGGGTGTAACCTAGTCCATCTGTCCAGTAGCTTCTGCGGATTGCCGCCCGTAGTTAGTTTAGGCTCAAGTGTTGCTGCGGTGTAGTATACCCGGAGTCTGATATACTGCAGCTGCGTGCCCAGGAGCATGAGCAGTAGGGGTCTGGGCTCCCCTTCCTTCCTGAGATGTGGCTGGGTCTGCTGGAAATAAACCAGCCTGAGTCATACTATCCATGAACCGCAACATACGACCCATGACCTCCTGAAAGCCCGGTGCTGTTATGAAATCTACCGGGGCTGGCTCTGGAACAGGCACCTCGCCCTGCTCCTCCATGATGGGATCCTCCACTAGATTCCCTAGTGGTGCTACTGGGGCAGCTCTGGGACGCCCTCATCCCCTCTCTCGGGCCGGTTCCTCCCCTGGCCTCTGCCTCGGCCTCTAACAATGGGGGGAGCAGCTCCTCCCGGGTCTGGAACGTCCGTTTTACGCGTCCTTACCATATGTGAGAGAATAGAAGAGGGAAACTTGGCATACCATCAACTACACGATAGGAGATGAAGAAAGAGTAGTTTTCTAACACCCTATAGCCTCTCGAAGATAAGTACGGACGTCTCCGCACCGATTCGCAAGACCCTACTAGGCCTACCCATAACTTGTGAGACCAACGTGAACCTAGTACTCTGATACCATGTTGTCACGACCCAATTACATTATAAGCCGTGATGGCGCCCAACACCGTTGTTAAGCAAGCCAACACTGATCAACTAGTGACTTCCCTCTTAGATAAATTTGTAAACGATAGCTTTTTTCCTTATTAAAAAAAATAAATTTAGGAGTTTGCAATTTTAACATAAATAAATAGAAGCAATTAGTACTAATCGTATCATATGAGCAAACCAAAATCATAAGTCTACTAGTGTGTGTGCCAAGACCTGATGTCATATGTATGTGGGCAATCTAGTAGAATATACAAAACAATGCTAGCCTACTGTCTGAAAGGAAATAGACAATAAATAAAAGAATATAAGAGAGACTCCAGCTGCTGCAGAATGGCTCAAAAGGGCATCTCACCGGGAAGTCTCGAGCTGGGAAAATCAGTCTACGCGCCGGAATGGTGGCCAGATGCACCTGCCTCAAATCCTGTACAATCAAGTACAAAAGTGTAGTGTGAGTACATAAAAATATGTACTCAGTAAGTATCTAGTCTAACCTCGAAGAAGTAGTGACGAGGGGTCGACTTCGACACTCACTAGGGCCAACAATATAATAATATGTGATTCTAAATAAGCATGATACACAAAACTAACAATAAACGCAGAACAAGAAATAGCTGTACAGTTCTTCCATCATATCTAAGAGACCAAAACACTTCCTTCATTTTAAACAAATGATCTCTAAAACAGTAAACTTATACCAATTATGAAAAGGGCTTCCACTTCTATTATCACACATAAATTCCACCGAGGACGTTTGGCCCGATCCAACATAAAAATGTAAATTGTGCACTGCCGAGGGTCAAACGGCGCGAACTATAGATGCATCTATTAACATGCCGAGGCAAACGGCCCGCTCCCATGAGAGTAGTGGAAATAGTCACTCCACTTGCGAAATATACTTGCGACACGGTTAAATATAAATATAACGTAATTTTTCTCAACTCTTTTTAAAAAATTAATTTACTTGAAACCTTTGAAACCTTGACTTAGTTCCATTCAATGCAAATAAACAATTATGTTCAGATAACGGTACCCACAAAGCATGGTGTAAGCCTTGAACTACCTGGACATAGCCAGAATAGTACAGACTCTCGTCACTTCGTGCGTACGTATCCCCCACAAATAATCATATATTAATTAAGTTCATCTATGGAGAAATTTCCCTCTTACAAGGTTAGAAAAAAGACTTACCTCGCTTTAAGGCCTACTTTTCGTCCAAGCTTATGCCCAAACCCTCAATTTGGTGCCGAACAATCCAAAACTATCCAAATAGTGTAGAAACTAATCCATATAGGCTTAAAAGTTCATATCCCTACTATTTAAGTAATTTCCCAACTCTAAATGCAAGATTCCTAAAATTCACCCCCAGGCCCACGCGGCCGGATTCCGGAAATTTTCGAAGAAAGTTGTTACCCATAACCTTAGGAACATAAATATATAATTTTCATTAAGTTCCATAACCATTTTCGTGGTAAAACTCCATTTTTATCAAAAGACTTAGGTTTTCCTCTAAACCCATTATTTCCACTAATTTACATGTTATAATCTACCCATAAACTATGTGTTAAACTCACATTAGGTAGAAATTACTTACCTCACAAAGCTAGGTCGAAATCCCCTCCTTAAGAGCTCCCAAATAGCCCAAGAGTGTAATAAATGACCCCAAAAATGCCTAAGTCCCGATTTTAAACTCACTGCCCAGCTGCTCCCCTTTTTCGCGATCGCAGAAGAGGCCTCACGATCGCGAAGGCAAACGAACCATGCCCAGGAAAATTTACCCATCGTGAATGCGACAGGCGCAACGCGAAAGTGGAGGCTCGCTTGGCCTACCCTACATGAATGCGAGGGCTTCTTCGCGAACGCGAAGAACGAACATCGGCCACCCAGCTCAGCTTCTTCTATGTGAACGCGGGCCAAGTCATACGAACGCAAAGACTAGAGGGCCCAGACCTCTGCGAACGCGGTCCTGTGCACTCGAACGCGAAGGGAAAAAGGTCCCCAGCCCACAGCACCCCAAATCCTTCATCGCGAACAAGAGGGTCTGACCGCGTTCGCGAAGAAGGAAACCAGAAGCAGAAATTTGGTGTGTTTCAACTCAACTCCGGGCAGTCCGAAACGCACCCGAGCCCATCAGGACCCCATCCAACTACTCCAACAAGTCTATAAAGATAATACAGACTTGCTCAAACTCACGAAATACATAAAACAACAACAAAACCAAGAATCACACCCCAAAACCAAATTGAATCAAACTTTGAACTTCAAGTTTTTAAATCGCTCCGAACGCGTCGAATCATACTTATACTACTCGGAATGATACCAAATTTTGCGTGCAAGTCTTAAATGACATTATGGAACTATTCCCGATCTCGACATTCTATTTGGACCTCGATATCATCAAAACCCGCTCTAAACCAAATTTAAAGAACTTCAAAGTTCTTCAAGAACCAACTTTCACTATTAGGCGCCAAAACGCTCCCGGGTCATCCAAAATCCAATCCGAACATGCGCCCAAGTCCGAAAGCATCATACAAACCTATTAGAACCGTCAAATCCCGATTCCGAGGTCGTTTACTCAAAATATTGACCGAAGTCAAACTTGGTTTTTTAAGCCAACCTTAAATAATTAAGTGTTCCGATTTCAACCCAAACTCTTCCAAATCCCGAACCAACCATCCCCGCAAGTCATAAATCAGTAAAAGCAAGTACGGGAAGTCATATTTAGGGGAACATGGTTCGAGCAAGTAAAACGACTGGTCGGGTCATTATAAACTATCTTCAGATCTATATCCACCTCGTGACCCTACCACGGTTGTGACTATTAGGCAACTAATTAAACCTTCTTAAGATCGTACTTATCAACTAGATGTCAGAACCTGTTGCACCCCCATGTGCACAACTAAATGATCTCTCAATACTTCCGCATCCTCGATCTGGACGACATGTGGTAACAATGGTTGAGCAACCATGGATCCCTTATAACCCCTCTGTAGTATCACGAACCGTTGGCGCATAGTTAATACCGAGTGTGCAATTTCATACACGAGTGGATGCAAAAAAACATAAGATATATGCTTCAAGCTGAATAAATGCCGCACGATAAGGAATGAAAGAAGTGGAAAGTTTCCTACAAGCTCTGTAGCCTCTCGAAGATAAGTACAAACGTCTACGTACCAATCCGCAAGACTCTTTTAAACTCGTTTGTGACTCATAGAACCTATGAACCTAGAGCTATGATACCAACTTGTCACAACCCAAAATACCACCACATGCGTCGTGATGGCACTTAGTCTCTATGACTAAGTAAGTCAATCATAATAACAATTCAAGTCATTTTTCTATACAAATAGATAATCGAAATCAACAGCGAAAATAATGATACAACCTCCCAAGACTGGTAATACTGAGTCACGAACTCTAACCGAATACATGAAATGATCTCAAAGAAATCGAATATACAATACTGTTCGAATAATAATTAACAGTACGATAAAATGAAAAGACTCCAAGGGACTGCGATGACCAAACAACTCTACCTTTAATCCTTGCAATCACACTCTAACTCTGTCCGAGTCCGATATCTCCAATACCTGGCTCTGCACAAAAATGTGCAAAAGTATAGTATGAGTACACCATAGTCAGTATCCAGTAAGTATTAAGACTAAACTCGGTGGAGTAGTGACGAGGTACAGTCAAGACACCCACTAATCAATTAACCTGTGCCATGTAGCAGTATATAATAATAATAATAGAAACAAATGGCAATGATCGCAACAAGAATAAATAAATTATATAAACAACAAGGCAACAAGAACATCATAAATATTTCTCAAACGAATAAGGAACACAAATACAACCAATCAATCAAGTCCCTCAAATATACGTCTTTCCAATGTAAGTACTTCAAGTATAAATCTTTCAAATATAAGTTTTTCAATAAAAATCCTTAAAATATAATCCTTTCAATTAAATATCTTATGAATATAATTCTTTCAAGTAAATGTCTCCGAATATAATTCTTCAAATAAAATCTTTCGAATATAATTCTTTCAAATAAAATCTTTCGAATATAATTCTTTTAAATAAAATATTTCAAATATAATTCTTTCAAATAAACTCTTTCGAATATAGTTCTTTCAAATAAACTCTTTTGAATATAATCCTTTCAAGTAAAAGTCACCATGTGACACCTTATTTCAAAATCATAAAAAAATTTACGGGTCTCAACCCACTTTCATATTTCCATGGCACTTCATACCCATATCTCTATCACAACCGCACAGACAACTCACGCGCCAATATTATCATCATTTGCTCGCGGCATCCCGTGCCCACATTTCATATCACAAATGCACGGATAATTCACAAGGCAAAAGACATAATGATATAATGACATTTCAATAAAAATGAAGCATCCTATAATTACTGATTTAGATGTAAAATTTATTAAATTTAAACATAATAGCAATTTCTCTTATTCAGAACAACTCAAACCTCAAAAATCAGTTAAAAACCAGAAACACAAAACCTCCGAGTCTCGTAAGAAGATCCAAAGCCAACACAATACAACAAGGAATACAAAACACATAATAAAATCAGATAATATATCACAGAAGAGCACAAGAATTTACATATCACGGAAAAAATAAAATAACTAAAGGCAAGTGCAGCCATAGAAAAATATCAACAAAAGGGCACTCCCGAGGTACCGCCTCGTAGTCCCAAATCATAAATATCAATAACAACAATTCCCCCAAGCCATCACAAGTCATCGCAAATCAATCCCTGCCATAGCCCACCTTGTCTCGCCACGTGCGCAATAATAAAGTAAATGCCCGCCTTATCTCGCCACACGCACATAATAATATTCCCACCTTGTCTCACCACATGCGCAAACCCACATATATAGCCCGCCTTGTCACGCCACATGTATATATATCAATAGTAATAATAGTAACAATAGCACGGCAGAAGCCTCGTGCAAACACCCGAACAAACCTCTCAACAATATCACGCGTCAATATCAAAACATCTCATGAATTGCACCTCAAGTGCTCAATTATCACAACATATCACAAATTGCACATCAAGTGCTCAAATACTACAACTTGCCACAAAAATCAACAATACATTAATTTCCACAATAAGGAGTCCATGGCTCAACCATAATGTGCACAAAAATCTTAACAAAATATCCGGGAGCGAACTACTCAACAGAATAATATTTCAAAATTTAACACTTTGCCTCCTTTTGAAATTATTAAATAAATTATTTGCAAATGAATTATCCATAATGAAATTATCTCCAGAAACTATTAACTCAACGAAAACACGGTATTCATATAACAATCAAGGTGGAAATCACACCAAATCATTATATAAAAATAAATTCAACAAGCAAGGATTGAGGCATGGCAAATATAGGATTTAATAAGTACAAATAATTTTCAATTTAATCCATAAGGGCGTCTAGCAATTTTAATCGATATAATTTGCACATATAAACCGAGTACGTACTCGTCACCTCGCGTACATGATTTTCAATTACATAATTTCCACATAAGACTCAATGCCTAAAAGGTAATTCCCCCACTCAAGGTTAGGCAAGATACTTACCTCAAATCACGCTATCTCAATCCAATAGTAGACCTTTTCATCGATTATCCAACTCTGAATGGTTCGAATCTAGCCAAAAATAATTCAATACAGTCAACACAAATTATAGGAATCAATCCCATATGAAAATACTAAATTTCTAAAAGAATCATAAATTAACTCAAAAATTGTCTGTGGGGCCCATGTCTCGGAATCCAACGAAAATTATGAAATATAAATTCTCATTCAACCACGAGTCTAACCATACCAAAATTACTGAATTCCGATATCAACTCGACCCTCAAATCTTCAATTAAAGTCTTTGAAGATTTCTACCGTTTTCAACCCAATCTTTACCCATTTGAACTCAATAATCTTTCCACAAACATTATTGGTACGTGTATGTATAAATAATACTCTTAAATATGCTACCCACACTCTAATTTGACATATATATGAAGCTCAAGTAAAGGGATTACCTCTTGGTGGAAGAATCTTACTATTTCTCTTTTTGGTGTTCTTGAATATTCAACCTATTTTCTATGGATTTGATCCATAATAATGTTAGTGTTATCACTAAATGACGTTACATAATCATCCTTGTACCAAAACAACTTACCTTGAAGTGTATCCATGGTGGAAGAGCTCCTCCTTTTCTATAGAAATCAATTCCAAGTTGAAGAACTAATGTTTTCTCTCTCTAAACCCCTTGTTTCAGCCCTTTAAAATGCCCCTTGAAGCCGTGTAGCCTCATGCGTAGGCTACGCACAAAGGTTACGCAGGGTAGACTTTTATCCCCCTTCAGTTGGAAGCTGCTGGATTTGCCTACGCAATGATGTGTAGGCTACGCTGCTATGCTGCGTAGGCTACGCTACTATGCCGCGTAGGCTACGCAAGGCTCGCGTAGCTGTTCTGCCACCCTTTAGTAAAAAAGTCATAATTTCTTGTAGGAATCTTCAAATGCTAAACGGTTTGAAGCATTAGAAACTAGACACATAGAACCTTCTTTTGATAGGTTATACACCATATAAAGCTTCATATCTTGAGACTTATGATCGTTTGAAATTAGGTCTTGTGTAGACTCACTTGAAACTTTACCCCATCGTATCATTTCCAACTTGACTTAGCTTTGGGACTCTGCTTAGATCATAAACCATTCTTAATGCACGTCATACATATATTATCATGATAAATTGATACCATTCTTAATGCACCTTATACATATATTATCATGATAAATTGATATCTTCTTAATGATCTTAAAATACTTCGAAATTATTTTCCGGGGTGTTACACCATCTAATCTAAGATAGCTAAATTACACAAGGATTAAGACAAATTAGATTTGATCAAATTTAATTTATGGTGAAAATAATTGAGATTGACTCATAATTTTTACTTAATAGATTTTGAAAGCTTTCAAAAAAATAGGGATTCCTATTTAATAGTTATTCACTATCAACATAATCAGTTTTCTTTTATTTCATAATTTAATATTTTTGAAAATATTACGTAGAGAATAAAATGATAGTGGAAATGCGACTACTACAATTAGATATGATGTGTTCAAACAATTAAAAGAGAAAGAAAATCTAATTGCATGTAATATAAAAATAATTATAAGAAAACTCAATATAAACAAAATAATCAAAGAACTTAGGTATTAATATTTTAGACTAATTCAAAGTTACAATGTAAAATAAAATGTGCTACTATTTTTTGTTATAGGTAAAATAGTAATATAAAAACTAATTTGAATTTAATAGTAGGGAAGAGAATGTATAAAGAAGAAAATAGAGATAGTGTGAGGGATATCTACACTTTAAATTAATTTAAAATAAATAAATTAAATAATTAAATAATACTTAAAAATATTAGTGATAGATTTAAAAGATAAAAGAGCTTCGAGTAAAAATATAAAAAATGTAAAAATATATTAAATTTGAAGAATAACAAAATTATATTTTATTGATGACTATTAAAAGGGTAATAAGTAAGGTATTAAGTTAATTGATAAGCTTAAAATAATCACATGATAGTATGATAATGTTACATTATGAATAATATAATAACTATAAGTAAAGAACAAAAAGAAAAGAGAATTTATGTAAAAACGTGATGAATAAGACTTATTTGACTTTAAGATGAAAAATAAAGTAGTAGTAGTATCTCAAACAAGACAGATCACAACATGATATGTTTAGTATTTTTTATGATTGACAACAAAACGAAATGCATGTACTAAAATCAAGGGGTTGAGTTGTTACAAATATGAAAGAAATAAGTTGTCCACTAGGAGATTTGAGAAATAATTCTATGTCATATTTCTTAATTAATATCTAACGGTTATATGTAATTTTTATCTGGAAGATTTATATTTTAAGGTTATTGGAACATAATTCAATTAATTTAAATCATGGTTTATGACTCTAAATACTAAACAGACATCGATAACATTGAAATGCACTTCAAACCAAATTTATGGAATTCTTTCAAAATACTAACTTCCACAATAGGTGACGAAACGCTCCCGGGGCATCCAAAACCTGATCCGAACATACGCCCAAGTCCAAAATCATCATATGAACCTGCAGGAACCTTCAAATCCCGATTTTGAGGCTGTTTACTCTAAAATCCAATCTTAGTCAATTCTTCCAACTTAAAGCTTTCGAAATAAGAATTGTCTATCCAATTCAACTCCTAACTTTCTGAAATTTAATCCCGACCACCCGTACAAGTCATAATACCTGAAGTAAAGCTACTCATGGCCTCAAACTGCTGAACAACACGCTAGAGCTCAAAATGGCCGGCCGGGTCGTTTCAGTACTAACCGAGGAATCCTTCCACTCCAATCTCGATATTTCTGGCATCGCTAAGGTAATAGTCTTGTCATGACAATCAAGGATGGCATGATTTGGGGATAACCACTCCATGCCCAGGATGACCTTAAAGTCGATCATATCAAGTAACAGAAGGTCTCCCTAGTCTCGTAACCACAGAATGTGACCACACAGGACCGGTAGATCTAATACACAACCACAGAATCGCCCACAGGAGTGGACACATAAACAAGAGTACCCAAGGACTCACGAGGAATATCCAAAAAATGAGCAAACAGAGATGACATATATGAATAGGTATACCCTGGATCAAATAATACCGAAGCATCCCTACCGCATACAGAAATAATACATGTGATCACGGCATCTAAGGCCAATGCATCTGGTCTGGCGGGAAAATCATAGAATCTGGCTGGAGCGTCAGCGCGCTGGCCCCCGCCTGACTGAACAGTAGTTGACTGGCCTCCCCCTGCCTGGCCTCCACCTCTAGGACGACCCCTACCAGCCTGCCCCCACCTCTGGGCGGTCGGAAAGCCGGTGCTGAAATCATGTGGTGTTGGCCCTGCTGCACTGCCTTACCGTGAAGCCTGGGGAAGAATGTCCTCATATGACCGAGATCTCCGCACTCAAAACAGCCCCTCGGTGCGGCAATCTGCTATCCTGATGCCTGATCCTGATGGCCTGTAGACCCACTGGAAGAAGCCTAAATAGCCGGTGGGCGGTATGAACTCTTCGGCATGGCACTATGATAGGAGCTAAAAGAACACTGGTCACTTGAGTACCCACTGGAAGAATCCTGGAGGACTGGTGGGCGGTAAGAACTCTCTGGTGTGGCTAGGAAATAGGGGGTGCTGGAGCACCTCGAGGAGGTGGCGGTGATGAATATGGGGGCCTTCTAGGCTGACCCCTCCCAAAGTGACCTCTGCCCCTAGCCAGGGCACCTCTAAACTCTCTAGAGAAATGGGACCTTTTGTCCTGCTGCATCTGATCTCTCCCTCTCTGACGGTAGCCCTCAATCCTCCGAGTAATCTTCACTACCAGCTGATAAGAAGTCCCCTTCTTAACCTCTCGGGCGATATTGGCCCTAATACCGGAGTGCATCCCCGCAACAAACCTCTGAACTCTCTCTGCGTCCGTAGGAAGTATCATAAGTGCATGGCGAGACAACTTAGAAAACCTCACCTCGTAGTCGGTCATTGACATCTGATCCTGCTCAAGTTGCTCAAACTGATACCGTAACTCTTCCCTCTCGGAGGGTGGAATATACCTATCCAGGAAAAGCTGTGTGAACTGGCTCCAAGTCATGGGAGTAGAACCTGCTGGTCTACCAAGAAGATAAGACTGCCACTATCTACGGGCTCTGCCCTCCAGCTGGAAAGTAGTGAAGTCAACCCTATGAGACTCCAGTATCCTCATGTTATGCAGTCTGTCCCTGCACCTATCAATGAAATCCTGGGCATCCTCATGACACTCGCCTCTGAATACAGGAGGGTGTAACCTAGTCCATCTTTACAATAACTTCTGCGGATCGCCATCCGCAGTCGGTCTATGTTCAAGTGTAGCCGTCGTAACTGGCTGGGCTCCGCCCACGGGTAGTGCACCCGGAGTCTGATATACCGAAGTTGCATGACCAGAAGCCTAAGCAGTAGGGGTATGTGCTCTCCCTCCTGCCTAAGATGTGGCTGGGTCCGCTGGAAATGAACCAACATGAGTCAGGGTTTCCATGAACCGCATCATACGGCCCATGACCTCCTGAAAGCCCGGTATTGTCCTGAATTCTACCGTGGCTGGATCTACGGCAGGCACCTTGCCCTGCTCCTCAATAATGGGATTCTCCACTGGATCTACTGGTGGTGCTACTGGGGTAGCTCTGGGACGCCCTCGTCCCCTACCTCGGACCGGTGCCATCCCCCACCCTCTGCCTCGGCCTCTAGCAATGGGGGGAGCAGCTCCTCCCGGGTTTGGAACATTCGCCGTACGCATCCTCACCATCTATAAGAGAATAGAAGAAGAAAATTTAGTATACCATCAATTGCACGACAGGAGATGAATAATGAGTGGTTTCTTAACACCCCATATCCTCTCGAAGATAAGTATGGACGTCTCTGCACCGATCCGCAAGACTCTACTAGGCATACCCATAACTTGTGAGACCTACGTAAACCTACTGCTCTGATACCATGTTGTCACGACCCAACTCCGTGCCAGGCCGTGATGGCGTCCAGCACCGTTGCTGGACAAGCCAACAGTGAACAACTTAGTGATTTCCCATTTTTTATTTATTATGCAATTCCAACATTTAGCTTTACTTACATTTAAAGCATTTGATAAATAAAGGATTCTTAAGGCAAACAGACGAAACATCTAAAAGCAGTTATAACTATTCAATTACATCCCAAAAATCAAAGTCTACTAATACGTGCCAAGATCTAGTGTCACGAGTGTGTGGGAAACTAGTAGAATATACAAAAGATGACTATCTTACTGTCTGAAACAGAATAGATAGATAAAAACAAAAGAGAAATGTCGGGTTGAACGACTCAGAAGGGGCAGATCACTGTGAAGTCTCGGTCTAACATCAGGTATGCGCGTCGGGCGGGTAACTAAATGCACCAGCCTCAGATCCTGTACAATTAAGTACAGAAGCGTAGTATGAGTACATAAACAATATGTACCCAGTAAGTATCCCGTCTAACCTCGAAGAAGTAGTGACGAAGGGTCGACTTGACACTTACTAGGGCCAATAATAATGTAATTAAAGTGTTATGCTAAGTATAGATATCATGAATAATTCTGACAGTTTAATAAAAGGGAAGAGATAAGTACTTCTTTCATAAATTTAAAATTTCATTTTCGGTCATATCATTTAACCACTTACATTTTAATGCATTTAAGCAGTATAAATCACGGACAATTCCAAATGCTTAACATGCGCAATTACGCCGAGGTCATATGGCCCAATCCAACATAATATTAATTATTTTCAAGAAAGCACAAGTTTCTCATTTATAGTCAAGTATCTCATACGAACCTTCAAGTAAGTGAATTTAACCTTATACAATTCTTTTATCAATTTCTATCATGACTAAGTGATTATATCAGCAAGTAAGGGCACAAACATTCTAAGTATAGCATGACACGGGTCCTAAACTACCCGGACAATAGCATAATAGTAGCTATGTACGGACTCTCATCACCTCGTACGTACGTAGCCCCCCACAATTAGGTACAAAAATTTATTTAATTCACATATGGGGTTAATTCCCTCTTACAAGGTTAGAAAGAAGACTTACCTCATCTCAAAGCCTACTTCCCTATTTAAGAACGCGCTCAAACCTCCAAATTTGACGCCAGACGACTCGAAGCTAGTAAAACATTACATAAACTAATCAATTTATGCTCAAAGGTTCATAATTCCACCATTTAAGTGATCGCCCAACCTAAATTGCAAGATTCCTAAAACTCACCCCCGGGCCCACATGCTCGGATTCCAGAAATTCTTAAAAAAAGTTGTTACCCATAACCTTAGGAACATAAATATATGATTTTTACTAAATTCCATAACAAATTTTGTGGTTAAATCTCATTTTTATCAAAAACCTAGGTTTTCCATCTAACCCATGAATTCTAAAAATTTGCATGTTAAAATCCACCCATAATCTATGTATTAAACTCACATTAGGTAGGAATTACTTACTCTCAATAGCTAGGTTGAAATCTCCCTTTTTGAAGCTCTAAAGTCGCCCAAGTGTGTGGAAAATGGGAGAAAAATGCCTAAGTCCCGTATTTAAAACAAGCTTCTGCCCAGTTGGGATGCTCTTCTTCGCGAACGTTGAAGAAGCCTCGCGTTCGCGAAGGCCTACGCTGACTGAGCATCACGAATGCGACAGCTCGATTGCGAACGCGAAGAGCAAAGTTCACTGGCCCTCCCTGGCCCCATTTCCCTTATGCGAACGTGAGTGGGGTTCGCGAACGTGAAGGCCTAGGCTCTCATGGCTTCGCGAAAGCGTGAGCCTGACCGCGAACGTGAAGGACAATTTTCCCACTGCCCCAAATCCTTCTTCGCGAACGCGATGGCCCTCTCGTGAACGCAAAGAAGGAAACCAAAACTGAAAAATCTGGTTTTTCAGATTTAGCTCCGGGCGGTCCGAAACATACCCGAGACCCTCGGACCCCGTCCAAAGGCACCAACAAGTCTGTAATCATAATACAGAACAAAAAAGGCACCAACAAATTCAAAAATCACACCCCAAAACCAAATTGGATCAAACTTTGAACTTCAAGTTTCTAAATCAATTCGAACGCATCGAATCATACTTAGACTACTCGGATTAACACCAAATTTTACGTGTAAGTCTTAAATGACATTATAGAACTATTCCCGATCTCAGAATTCCATGTGGACCTCGATATCACCAAAATCCACTCCAAGCCAAATTTAAAGAACTTCAAAGTTTTTCAAGAACCAACTTTCACTATTGGGCGCCAAAACATTCCCGGGTCATCCAAAACCCAATCCGAACATAGGCCTAAGTCCGAAATTATCATACGAACCTATTGGAACCGTCAAATCCCGATTCCGAGGTCGTTTACTAAAAATATTGACCGAAGTCAAACTTGGCCTTTTAAGCCAACCTTAAGGAACCGGGTGTTCATATTTCAACCCAAACTCTTCCAAATCCCGAACCAACCATCGCCACAAGTCATAAATCAGTAAAAGCAAGTACAGGAAGTCTTAATTAGGGAAACGGGATTCTAGAAAGCAAAACGACCGGTCAGGTCGTTACAGCTTGAGTGTTGATTGATAGAATGAACCATTATGGGTATGGAATATCGGTATTAATTAACAAATTTAATTGATAATTCTTATTAGATTTTATCCTGATTTTGTATTAGATTTTGTCCAAAATCTAGTTAGATTATGTCTTAAAAGTGCCAAGTGGCATTTTCTTAATACGCCACTTGGCTTAACCACATGCTTCACTACCCTCCTTTTAATATAACTAGTATTAGTACCCCGCGCGATGCGTAGACACACGGATTCAAGCCTAATAAATTTTGAAATTTCCAAATTCTACAAACGACGCTGAAACCTATCAAATCACGTCCGATTGACCTCAACTGTTGCACACAAGTCACATTTCACATTATGGACCTATTCTAATTTCCAGAATTGGATTCCGACCCCGATATCAAAAAGTCAAACCCTCGGTCAAACTTCCCAAAAATTCAACTTTCGGCAATTCAAGCCAAATCTCCAAATAATTTTTCGGATACGCTCCTAAGCCCAAAATCACCACACGGAGCTATTGGAATCATCAAAACTCCATTCCGGGGTCGTTTACACATAAGTCGACATCCGGTCACTATTTTAACTTAAGCGTTAAACCTTGGAACTAACTGTTCCAATTCATTCCAAAACCTCACCGGACCCGAACCATTTACCCCGGAAATTCACACAACTGAAAAGTACAACTTGAGCAATGAATGGGGAAACGGGGTTGTGATACTCAAAATGACCGACCGGGTCGTTATATTTTCCCCCGCTTAAACATACGTTTGTCCTCGAACATGGCAAGAGTTGTTTCCAAGCCATCAAATCACTGTTCCATCTTACCACACACGTACCCGGGGGTGAACCCACGTCACCCTATTCCATATAAGCTTGACAACACAATACAACTGAAATCATTAATTTAACTTTAGCCCATAAAACTTGGAATTTAATTTCCAACCTTTAGAATTTCTTTCAAGACACGAATCTTACATTTATACACTGTATGAGTTTGAACAAGCTGTATCAAGCCATAACCATAACCACGGATATAATCAACTAACATATTACACAACTCGCATGCTCGTGGCACCATTCCTGATCACAATGACTACTCCAAAACCAACCAATACTAGTATTAAACCCATATCGAACCAAACCTCATCCCAAAACCTTTGTACACTGTTGATAATAAAAGAAACATGTGAAATTTCATGACCACTTACCATATCAACAAGTCACGGAGCTCTCTCGCCCCAACCAGAAGCATAATCGCTTTCTGAGCCGACTTTCAATATTATCCTTCCAAATATACCGAAATCAAAAACTTGATAGTACTCATTCTAGGCCCAATGACCTTATATTATTAAACACAACTATCCCACATACATGCCATACAAATATAACTCAAAACCACTAACCGAGCCATCTGTGCGCCAATACGTAATAATTCAAATGTACTCAGTCATGGAAAAATGACTCAAATGAGATAACTGCCCCACCAGATTAACAAGTACATCCACAATGAAATGCTGAAAATTCATCATACACCGTAGAACCATCACCCGATCCTAACACAAGGTTCATACCTTAACATAACTCCACTGCAATGCGTGACCCCATCCAAATGTTGGTCCATAATATATACCTCGAGCCACCCCGCTCAAAATCAATAACCACAGAGAGGAAAATGACAAAAATGCCCCACACAACCTGAAAGAACATAACCATTACGCAATCGATCATGCAATACCCAAATACTCATCACGCTCAAATTCCGCTATGAGGCTCAAATAGAACCGCACCATCTGTGCACATAACCAATGAATCACAACTCCTCGTAGCATAAAAGGAGTAACTCACAGATCATTTCAGAACACGACTAAGTTCAACATCAACCGAATGACACATCCCTCAACAATAGCAGTATGGAGCCAACCATTCCGGCTCAGTGTAGAATACACATCTTAATTGGGCCTACTTATGGACCCCTACATCAACTCGGGTTACCCATAAATAGATAAAAATCCCTCCGAAAATCCATAATGACTGAATCATAACATATTCTATCATCTGGCTAGCTCTGGCCATAACTTCACAGTCCAAAACCATGAAACAATCTGCTCTTGAGAACTCCCAATCTCCAAATCCATAGAACACGCGAATCACCATATTTGATTCCATCTCCACTACCCGAATGCCTAACACCTCTCTCTTACACGATCATCCCACGAGAAATACTTTAAAAGTTCTTCCGTGCCACTTGGCAAAATTTGAATATCAGCAGTCTATCAACCATGTGAGTACCACAATACTAATTTATACATCCGTAAGTCAAAATATAATGCGCCTTCTGAAGTCCGCTCCCTTCTCATACAACACCAAGTAGTAATAGTATTCATCTAGTTATTTGAAACCGTACATGTTGTCCAACATTCGTTACCTTCTCTTCAAGACTGTACTTCCACCTCGTACATGTAAATCTAACTTCCGCACAACACATAGCATCTATCTTGCCATCATGTGCAAAGCACAAGAATCTTATTATCAACTTTGAGTCACCAATAATTTACATACCCTTTTAGTTACCAATAATTTACATACCCTTTTAGTTAGAAACCTTTCTCTTGCTTCTTTCCAGGAGGAAATCACAATACATAACACGTTCTCCACACCGGTAGAAACCATCAAGAATACTTTGGAATCCATTTGCACATAACCAAGCCATGCAGGTCACCAAATCCAAGAATATTTCCACCAAAACATCTGTAAAGTCTTACCACATCGTAATTACCCAAAGAACCGATCCTACCATTACCATACTGGTCCAGTCTACTACCTAGTTGTCCTATTTTCTCCGAGTCCCTTTCGAATTTTCCTTCAAATTGATACTTCTCCTTGCTAAAACACCACGACCTTTAGCCACAACTCTCCCACGAACCCTAGCATAGAACCACGATGGCCTAAGGCCCATAAGCCATTCTTCTTAAGCACCTCCATAAATACCACAACTGTAACACTCACTCCGAAAATACCTTATGTGAATTTAAAATTGTTCTTCTTACCTTCCTTATACAAAAATGTAGAATCCATTGTCATATAGAATTTTCGTAAGTCAAGGCACCATCAAATGCAAACCTCAGGTTTTATCCATACACACGCCCGGAGAAAATCTCAATTGCTATATGTAAACCTCAGACCTATTGGAACTTTCTCGAGAGTCTTCCCCTTTGTTCAATTCCCCATTACACTGCCCAAATGAGCCAAAAGACATGCCTCATTAGCACAACATCACTCCAAGAAGTAACTCTACTTTAACACTACCTATCCAACTCATACTCCGTTCGCACTACATCATTCACCAATAACAACTCACTCATCCCACGATTCCTCATACGTGCAATATAATCCTTAACCAGGAATTTCCTTATTCGAGTCATCCTCGATCTCACTTCTGCAAGTCATAACCAACCCACAAGTATGTCTCAGACAAAAATTAAAATTTAACACCTAACCATGAAATCAAGTTGTCAATAGCAGACTCCCCCACTTGGCTCAAAGCCATAGATTAAAACACTCCATAATTCACAATACCCATACCCTATTATTGTCATAATACCGTAGTCAGTGCCACAAAATTCTTCTCAAGCTCATACAACACCAACCATAAACATACCCCAAATCATCCACTAAGCTCGCAATCATTCTCTTGACACTTAAGTCGACTTTCTCAGCCAGATTCAAATTCAAATCTCCACACATACTCCCCAATGGCAGAAAAGAAACCCTCTACTCACATTACAAGGGCCACACCTACATAGATTACTCTCCAGGAGATAACCCACCTTCCTAGCCTCAAATTGGCATCTTGTTATATCTTTTCACAGACTAAATCTTTCTGAGTCCAAACTCATTAACCAGACATGAGAGTTTAATTTGTCCAAAAATTTAAACACGTGAAAGATCTTTCAAAATATTCACACTCGAGACTGTACGTCACATCAAAACAAAAATTAATCACTCATTGACCTTTCCTTCACATTTCACAGAAACACTTCTGGTCACATTCCAATTGTCTTAACACATCCCGCATTTACATCGTACTCATCACAAGGCCATTCCACCACTCATCAAGACACAGATTCCACTCGTAGGGAGACATACGAGTCCAAATATATAAGTTCTCACAATAGAAACTACCGAGCCTAAGCTGCGGTCTAACCCCGGCCTCAAGTCCTCCGGACTGGCCCATCACCAAAACACATAGTACATATCTCAAAACTCATTCATAGAATCACAAGCCAGCGATGCACAGCTGATACTAAGTGCTCATATGCGCATACGAATACGTGGAAGGAATTCAAAGAGTTATGTCTCAATCTGAATCAATCTCGCACGATGAGGAAAGAAAGATGGAAAGTATATATCTAAATGCCCTGTAGCCTCTCGAATATAAGTATGGACGTCATCATACCGATCCGCAAGACCCTAGTAGACACTTGCTCATGACTTGTAGAACCTATGAATCTAGAGCTCTGATACCACCTTGTCACGACCCAAAATCCAACAAGTCGTGATGGCACCTAACCCAACCCGCTAGGTAAGCCAATTATCAGTATCCAATTCCATTAACAATTTTTAAAGAAATTTAAGTAAAAACAAATCTTAATCTTATACATTCCCCAAGAACTAGTAGTACAAATTATGAGCTTCTAAGAATAGAGTTTACAAAGCAGAAATGAAATAAATACATAGTCTGTTTGAATAGTACATAAACAGAGCTTTTATAAATCTAAGGCTACCATGAACAAGATTCAGCTACAACAGGAACGCAGGTACATCTTCAAATCCCGTAACCATCTAGCACAACAACAACAACAGACAAGATCTGCACGCAATGTGCAGAAGTGTAGTATCAGTACAACTGACCCCATGTACTGAGTAAGTAACAAACCTAGCCTTAGGTTGAAAGTAGTGATGAGCTTCCACCAACGTCGGGTCCAAAACCAATAGTCCACAACAGTCCATAACAACATAAAGCAAATAATACTAGAAGTAACTCAGAGATAAAATGCTCAGCAAAATTATTATTTCAAAAATAATAGTTCTTCCTTTCAAGTACATCAGTGAAAACCCAAATCGTTTACCGAAGTTGCCGAAAATATGAATAAGTTTGAAAACAATAATGTTTGCCAAAAATCCTCTCAATAATAAATGAGATGTTTCATTTTCCTTCTAGATAACCCGTGTAAAAACAAATGCATGACTATGCCCATCTGTCAAAAATGTTTGAAAATCATGAATGATGTGATGTAGTACAGCATGAGGAAAATATATCTCTATGTATGTATGTCATGTGTGCATGCCAATGCGATGCAACTCAACGATAAAATCATAAATAGCCCCTCGGGCAAACCTCATAATCACTCGTATACAGCCCCTTGGCTTACCTCACAATCACTCATAAACAGCATCTCAGGCATACCTCACAATGACTCGTAAACAGCCCCTCGGGCATACCGCACAATGACTCGTAAACAGCCCCTCGGGCATACCGCACAATCACTCATGCCTCCCAGTTACTCAGCACTCAGCACTCGGCACTCGCACTCAGTAGGTACCTGTGCTCACTAAGGGTGTGTACAGACTCTGGAGGGGCTCCTTCAGCCCAAATGCTATAATCTGCACGGACAACTCACGTGCTACGCGTACAACTCATGTGCTATAATATCATATCAGAATCCGCACGGACAACTCACGTGCCATAATAAGCCAATAAGGAATGCTACAGGCAGGCAGCCCCGATCCACATAATAGTAATAATATATATAAAGTCAACATGACCTGCTGCGGCGTGCATCCCGATCCCAAAAATATCCTCACAATCAGGCCCTCAGCCTCCCTCAGTCATCAATCTCTCCAGTCTCTCTCTCTTGTGGGCTCACAATGTCATGAGAATAGCCCAAAAATGATGATATGTTATATCAATAAATAACAACAGAGACTGAGATATGATATGTAATGAAATGAATATGACTGAGTATGAATTTTTAATTTTAAACAAATAATTTACAGTAATATGACCTCTTTGGGTCCCAAACATAATGGCACATAACCTCAACATAATTTTTAATATGCTTTTCAGCTCAATTTCTTTAACACATAAAACTGCTTGGAAAATGCCAAGATTATTTAACTACAAAAATCCATAGAAACAATTATGTCCCAATTTCTATAGTGCACCCCCACATGCCCGTCACCTTGCATGTGCGTCACCTTCCAACAAATTCATGAAATACATATATTCAGGGTCCATACCCTCTGCTCTAAGATTAGAAGAGTTACTTACCTCGAACAAGCCAAATCCAATGCTGAGCAAGCTAAATAATGCTCCAGAAATCCCATTATATGCGTATCAACTTCCGAATGGATCGAATCTAGTTACAATTAATTTTATTCAATCCACACAATTTATAGAAATTAATTCTATATCAAAATACTAATACGTTTCCACAAAAATCCGAACTTACGCCCCAAAAATATCCCGTGGGGCCCACGTCTCGGAATCCGACAAAACTCACAAAATATGATAACCCATCCAATTACAAGTTCAACCATATAAATTTCACTCAAATTCGACTCCGGATTAGTATTCAAACTCGAACAATTTGTTTTGTGACATTATAGAAATTTTCTTCTATTTCTCTTGAAGATTCGATAATCTTACACCAACAATGAAGATTAATTCATGAAATATAATTACAAGGGAGTCAAGAACACCTACCCCAAGTTATGTGGAAATATTCCTCTCCAAAATCGCCTATACCGGGCTCTAAAATCCGAAAATGGGTGAAAATTACGAAACCCCAAATTTAAGCTTCTACCCCAGCGATTTCCGCATCTGCGGACAAGGGGTCGAACCTGCGCCCCTCGCTTCTGCAGACAATTATGCGCACCTGCGAACATAGCCAGCCCTCCAAAGCCTCACATCTTTGACGCCTCTCTCGCATCTGCGGGCTCGCAGATGCGCATTTCCCTTCGCACCTGCGTTCGCCCCACGCCAGCCCCAGTCCGTATCTGCGCCAACATCTTCGCACCTGCGGCCTCGTGGATGTGGCAAATTCCTCGCACCTGCAAGCACTGCCCAGTTCACACTTGGTCGCTTCTGCGACTGATTTCACGCACATGTGGCTTCGCACATGCGATCAAAAGCTTCGCAGGTGCGATCACACTAGTAGGCAGCAGTTCCAGAAATGTTTCAAGTTGAATTTGATCCGTTAACCATCTGAAACTCACCCAAGCCACTCGGGACCCCGTCCAAATACACCAACAAGTTCTAAAACACACCACATACCTACGCGAGTCTTCAGATCACATCAAACAACCTCAAAAATACGAACTACACATAGATTCAAGCCTAATAAATTTTGAAATTTCCAAATTCTACAAATGACGGCGAAACCTATCAAATCATGTCTGATTGACCTCAAATTGTGTACACAAGTCACATTTCACATTACGGACCTATTCCAATTTCTAGAATCGGATTCCGACCCTGATATCAAAAAGTCAAACCCCCGGTCAGACTTCCCAAAAATTCAACTTTCAGCAATTCAAGCCAAATTCCACTACGGACCTCCAAATAATTTTCCGTATACGCTTCTAAGCCCAAAATCACCATACAGAGCTGTTGGAATCATCAAAACTCCATTCTGGGGTCGTTTACATATAAGTCGACTTCCGGTCACTATTTTAACTTAAGCTTTAAACCTTGGAACTAAGTGTTCCAATTCATTCCAAAGCCTCACCGGACCCGAACCATTTACCCCGACAATTCACACAAGAACTGAAAAGTACAATTTGAGCAGTAAATGGGGAAACGGGGTTGTGATACTCAAAACGACCGACCGGGTCGTTACAGCTATAAGCATTTTAAATCATTCATGGATTGTCATATAAGTATAGTTAACTAAGACATATAAATAGACTTTAAATTTACATCAAGTTTCCATGTCATGCCAGACATATAAGACACGTGAAAGTGATGGCACACACTATTGACTTTATACTTTCAAGTATTTGAATTGCAAGTTCAAAACTACATGTCTTTATGAAACCAATTCAATTCGAATTGTGTCTCTTCCAATTGGCCAATATTTTTGTGTATGTATTCGACACACTTAAGATCCTCATCTATACTTAGCGCTATCATAGATGTCGTCGATGAACATTTTATATCAGTTCCAATATTTTTTCATAAAGACATAATGTATAGATTTCTTCATTCATATTTTCAAGTACCTAAACCTCTCATGAAAATTTATGAAGTGTTATGTCATGTAATCTTTTAAATCACTTGCCTCCTTATTATGACTGTTTTGATCATTTGCTCGTTTTCTTTATCAAGAAATTTATTTAAAATCGATTTGTCTATACACTTTAAGTGTACCATATACTTTGTCCTTCTAGGACTTATTCTAATAGGAGAATTTGTAATGATATTATAGTTACTTTCTTTAGGTCAGCAAACGCGTCGCTTTGCAATATATTGCAGATAAATTATCATTTTATGAACTTCAAGTTCATATTATCTTGTTGGAAGATCTAGATGTACAAA
>AWOL01S0008051.1:2164-22550 GCA_000715115.1 Nicotiana otophora | reverse complement strand
TAATAATAATAATAATAATAATAATAATAATAATAATAATAATAATAATAATAATAATAATAATAATAATAACAATAATAATAAGATGAAATTATTTGGTTTCTGTAACGACCCGACTTGTCGTTTTAAGAATTTACGCCCAATTCAGTGACTTAAGGTCCCGAGCAACTTCGTAATATGTATTATGACTTGCGTGTACGGTCGAATTTGGTTTTCGGAAGATTCGGAATTTAATTGAAAGAACAACTCTCATTTTTGAAGCTTAAATGAAAAGAGTTGACCGGAGTTTGACTTTTGAGCAAACGACTCTGGAATGGAATTTTGATGACTCTAATAGCTTATGGTGATTTCGGACTTGGGCATATGCTCGAATTTGGATTTGGAAGTCCGTAGGACAATTCGACGCATTTTGGCAAAAGTTGAAAAATAGAAGGCTATTTTGGAATATCGGCCTAACTCCGTAAATGTAAGTATCTTGCCTAACCTTATGTGAGAGAATTTCTCCTTAGGCATTGAGTCTTATGTGGAAATTACAACAACAACAACAACAACAACAACCCAGTAAAATTTCACTAATGGGGTCTGGGGAGAGTAGTGTGTACGCAGACCTTACCCCTACCCCGAAAGAATAGAGAGGCTATTTCCGAAAGACCCTCGGCTCAAGAAAACAAAAAGACAAAAGGACAAAAAGAGACAATATTAGTATCACCACAACAATCATAGGAAAAATAGGAACACCATGAAATCCAGAAGAAAGATGCAAAACAAAAGTTATAGCTAGTAAATAGGTCCTGCACTGAAAAGCGAAATAGTAAGACACAACATTGCCACTAGCTATCTTAGACAAAAACCCTACCTGGCTAGTCCCGTAATGGTACGAAGTAAGGCAAGACTCAACTACCTCCTAACCTACAACCCTAATACTCGACCTCTACATCTTCCTATCAAGTGTCATGTCTTAAGAAATCTGGAGCCTCGCCATATCCTGCCTAATCACCTCTCCCCGATACTTCTTAGGCCCTTTACCTCTTCTCGTGCCCTCCACAACCAGCCGCTCATACCTCCGTACCGGAAAATTTAGGCTTCTCCTCTGAACATGTCCGAACCATCTAAGCCTCGCTTCCCGCATCTTGTCATCAATGGGAGCCACATGCACCTTCTCCCGAATATCATCATTCCTAATCTTTTCTATCCTAATGTGCCCGCACATCCACCTCAACATCCTCATTTCTGCTACTTTCATCTTCTAGATATGTGAGTTCTTAACGGGCCAACACTCAGCCACATACATCTTGACCGGAGGTGAGTCTTATGTGGAAATTGTGTAATAAAAGACCATGTACGCGAGGTGACGAGTACGTACTTGGTTTATATGTACAAATTATATCGGTTGAAATTCGTAGATGCCCTTATGTATTAAATTGGAAAATTATTAAAACTTAGTTAATCCTTGATTTTTCATGCCTCATTCCTTGTTTGTCGAGTTAGTATTTTATATGATAATTTGGGGTGATTGCCACTTGGATTTTTTGAAAATAATCACATTATGAATTTTCCATATGCAAATAATTAATTAAAAAAAGTTTAAATTGAGGCGTTAATATATTTATCAAAAATCTGGATTAAAGAAGGTGTTGTCATATGCTGAGTTACTTTTCCATCTCTGTTGTTATTTTTGGAGGTTTTATATATGTTGTGTGGAGCCTTGGTGTGATGACCCAAAATGTCATCTTATGTTTAAGAACTTGATTCTGCGTTCTTAAGCCTTAAAAATCTCATTTTTACTCTCCTCGATTTGCGTGCACAGTCCGGGCGTGTTTCCGAAAAACTTTTATGTTGAAAAATGATGAAAATAAGAATTTTTGCATTAAAAGTTGATTTCAGTTTACTTCGGTCAACATTTTTGATAAACGGACCCGGATCTGTATTTTGACGGTCCCGATGGGTCCGTATTGAATTATGGGACCTGGGCGTATGCCCAAAATCAAATTTGGAGGTTCTTAGCTCGAGTTATGAATTTTTTATGAAGATTAAAAGTCTGAAAAGTAATTATTTTTAAGAATTGTATGATGTTCGGCCTTGTTGATACCGGGTCCGTATTTTGGTTCCGGAGCTCGGTATAGGTCCAATATAATATTTAAGACTTGTCTGTGAAATTTGGTGAGAAACGGAGTTGATTTGACGTAATTCGGACGTCCTGTTGAGAAGATAGAAATTTTAAAGTGTTCTTGAGAATTTTATTTGATTTGATGCTAAATTCGTGGTTCTAGGTGTTATTTTGGTGATTTGATCGCGCGAGCAAGTTCGTATAATATGTTTAAACTTGAGTGCATGTTTGGTTTGGAGCCTCGAGGTCTCGGGTGAGTTTCGGATAGGCTACAAGATGTTTCTGACTTAGAAAAATCTGGTTTTCTACAGATTCTGGTGTTCTAGCATGTCCTTCTTCGCGTTCGCTAAGGCACTCTCGCGAACGCGAAGAGTAAACTGGTCAGCTAGAATTTCTTCTTTGCGGAGACTTGGTCGCGAACGCGAAGCGATGGGGGCGTTACCCTTCGTGAACGCGTAGTGTTAGGCATACCTGGGGGAGAGTCAGTGATCCTTCATCGCGAACGCGAGCATGGTCTCGCGAATGCGAAGGCTAGGGGAGGAAACCATCTTGAACGCGAGCATGGTCTCGCAAATGCGAAGGCTTGGCAGCCAATACTCTTCGTGAACGCGACAGTGGCCTCGCGAACGCGATGCACACTTTTGCCCAGCACTTAAAACAGAATCAAACTGGAATTGGCCATTTATTTCATTTTCTCAAAAACCAAACGGACTAGAGGCAATTTTCAAGAGTTGTTTTATTCCCTAAAGTGTTGGTAAGTGATTCTAAACCATTTTATTCCAATTACCCATTACATTTTATGAATTATCAACCTAAAATCTTGAATTTTCATGGTAGAATTAGAGGTTTGGGTAGAAAGTAGGGATTTTGGAAATTTGGGGATTTAGACCTCAATTTGAGGTCGGATTCCAAAGCCAATTATATATCCGAGCTCGGGGGTGAATGGGTAAATAGATTTTGGTCCGAACCTCGGGTTTTGACCAAGCAGGCCCGCGTCGAATTTTTGACTTTTTGGAGAAAAATTTGGGAAATCTAATGTATGCAATATAATTGATTCCTTTAGCAATATTTGATATTATTAAGTCATTTTTGAATAGATACGAGTGGTTTGGAGGTGAATTATAGAGGAAAAGCTTGTGATTGAGAATTAAGTGGCCTTCGGAGCGAGGTAAGTATCGTGTCTAACTTTGACTTGACAGAATTAGGAACCTTAGACTATTTACTATGTGAAATTCATGTGAGTGGCGTATATGTGAGGTGACGAGTACTTATGCGCTACCAATTTACCTGTTTTCGATGTTTCTTTTGTTTTTCTTATACTGTCTCTTTCCTATGCCTAATTGCTACGTGTTTAGACTAGTGTTGTTAAATTGATCGTTCTTATCATGTTTACGGATTTTTGGTGATAATTGAGTATTTATTTCAAAGTTGAGATTTATATTGTGAACTAAATGTTAAAGTAAGGCTTGTACAAGTTGTGCTATCTCCCTGTTGTTAATTGTTCATTGCATTATGGTAAGGGACAGTATTAATGCACGAAGGGTGGTGCCGTACCATATTGTGAGTGTTAATGCACGAAGGGTGATGCCGTGCCATATTATGAGTGTAAAAGCACGAAGGGTGATGTCGTGCCATGATATGAGAGTTAATGCACGAAGGGTGATGCCATGCCGTTTTTATTGATTTTATGGTGAGATTGAGAGTAAAAGCATGAAGAGTGATGCCGTGCATTTTTCCTTTACTGTATTTGCCCGTTCTTGTTTATTCACAGTATATTGGTTGTTCCAGCTATCATTCTGTTGTATTTCGTTATCTCGTATTTCCCTAACATGTTTCCCCCTCCCGATATTTCTTTTCTAGCTCTTCATTAATGTTATTTGTATATACACTGTTAAATTGTACAGGTTGATTTGTAGGTGCCTTGCCTTAGCCTTGACACTACTTCATCGAGGTTAGGCTTGACACTTACCAGTATATGGGGTCGGTTGTACTAATACTGCACTCTGCACTTTCTGTGCTGATTTTGGTACCGGCTCGGGTTGATCGAGATTTTTGTTATTGGACCCGCTATCCAGAGACTCAAGGTAGATCTGTCGGCGTTCACAGACCTTGAAGTCCCCGTCTATCCTTCTGTTTTACTGTTTCTTTCATTCAGACAATTGCATTTCTTTCAGACTATTATTTGTAGTAAATTCTAGAATGCTCGTGAATTGTGACTCCAGATCTGGGTAGTAGTAATTAATACAATTTTTATATTAGTCCGCACTTATTATATTTCATCTTAGCTAATCATTTTTATTTACTGAATAGAAATAAGGATTTGTTTTAATAATTCTCAAACATTGGCTTGCCTAGAAAGTGAAATGTTAGGCGCCATCACGGTCCCGACGCTGGGAATTCTGGGTCGTGACAGCTGGTATCAGAGCACTAGGTTTCCTAGGTCTCATGATTCACGAGCAAGCTTAGTAGAGTCTGGAGGATCGGTACAGAGACGTCTGTGCTTATCTTCCAGAGCCTGTGAAGTTTAGGAACAAATTTCATCCTCTGTCTTGCGATGTTGTTTTCTCAATACAGATTTAACTCTTCTACTCTTATTCTCTCGCAGATGGCGAGAACACGTACCGGTTCCTCAGCTGAGCAGCAGCCAGAACCTCCAGTGGCAGCTTCTACGAGGTGCATAGGTAGAGGATGAGGCCGTGCCAGAGGCCGAGGAAGGGGCAGGGCTCAGCCCAGAGCCCGAGCAGCAACCCTAGCAGTGGAGCCTCAGATAAAGCTTGACGAGGAGGTTCCAGCCCAGACTGTTCCTGACGGACCAGCTCCAGTTCCGGAGGGGTTCATTGCCACCCCAGTACTTCAAGATGCTTTGGTCCGTTTGGTGGGCCTTATGGAGAGCGTGGCCCAGACTAGTGCATTCCTCATGGCACCAGCCATCTCTCAGGCTGGAGGAGGAGCCCACACTCCTACTACTCCCGCTCCGGAGCAGATAGCTCCCCAGTATCGGGCTCCAGTAGCTCAGCCAATCGGAGTAGTTAAGCCGGTTGTTGCGGTGCAGACCAGTGATGGGCCAGCCATGTCTTATGAGGCTTTATGGAGATTGGACAGGTTTACCAAGCTCTTTCATGTTCAATTCAGTGGTGCTACTTCAGAGGATCCCCAGGAGTATCTTGACAGTTGTCACAAGGTTCTACAGAACATGGGTATAATGGAGACCAATGGGGTCAATTTTACTGCATTTCAGATTACTAGTTCCGCCAAGAAATAATGGAGAGATTATTTGTTGACCAGACCAGCTGGGTCGCCTTCTCTTACTTGGGACCAGTTCTCTCAGCTCTTCATAGAGAGGTTTCTTCCTACCACATTGAGAGAGGAGTGTCGCCGTCAATTTGAGCATCTCCAGCAGAGCAGTATGACTGTTACTCAGTATGAGACCCGTTTTGTGGATTTGGCCCGTCATACTATTCTTCTGCTTCCCACCGAGAGAGAGAGAGGGTTAGGAGGTTTATTGACGGACTTGCTCAGCCTATCAAATTGCAGATGGCTAAGGAGACTGGGAGTGAGATTTCTTTGCAAGCGGCTGCTAATGTCGCCAGACGAGTCAAGATGGTTCTTATTCAGAGAGGTCAGGGGTCTGACAAGAGACCCCGTTATTCCACTGAGTTCAGCGGTGCCTCATCTAGAGGCAGGGATACTTTTGGTAGAGGCCATCCTCCCAGGCCGTTTCATTCAGCACTCCAGGCATCCCACAGTGCCTCAGGTGGTCGTGGCCCTCAGATGCATTATTCTGACCAGCTAGCCTACAGTACACCACCAACTCCTATTAGTGCACCTCTACTCTAGAGTTATTAGGGTGGTTACTCGGGTCGACAGGGTCAGTTTCAGGGTCTGCAGTCACAGCAGCCGAGGTTATGTTATACTTGTGGTGATCCGAGGCACATTGCTAGATTTTGCCCTCCGGCAATGGGCAGCTCACAACATCAGAGTTCTCGTGCCATGGTTCTGGAACCAGTTGCTGCACCACCTGCTCAGCCAGCCAGAGGCAATGGTCAGGCAGCCATAGGTAGAGACCAGAGTGTTAGAGGTGAAGGTCAGGCCGTTAGAGGTGGAGATCAGCCAGCTAGAGGTCGTCCAAGGGACGTAGTTCATGGTGGTGGGGCCCAGCCCCAGTGTTATGCTTTCCCAGCCAGGCCTGAGGCTGAGTCATCTGGCGCTGTCATCATAGGTACTGTTTCAGTTTGCAGTATAGATGCTTTAATTCTATTTGATCCGGGATCTACTTACTCCTATGTTTCATCCTATTTTACTTCCTATTTGGTTCTGCCCTGTGATTCTTTGAGTGCTCCTGCGTATGTGTCCACGCTAGTGGGAGATGCTATTGTTGCAGATCGTATTTATCGTTCGTGTGTGGTCACCATTGGGAGTCTTGAGACTCGTGTAGACCTTTCACTTCTCGATATGGTTGATTTTGATGTCATACTGGGTATGGATTGACTGTCACCTTATCATGCTATATTAGATTGTCACGCTAAGACAGTGACCTTAGCCTTGCAGGGGTTGCCTCGATTAGACTGGAAAGGGACTCTTGGCCATTCTACCAGCAGGGTTATCTCTTATGTGAAAGCTCGGCATATAGTCGAGAAGGGGTGTCTAGCTTATTTGGCTTATGTCCGCGATTCTAGTGCGAAGGTTCCTTCCATGGATTCAGTGCTAGTTGTTCGTGAGTTTCCAGAGGTGTTTCCTACAGACCTGCCAGGGATGCCACCGACATGGTCATTGATTTCTGCGTTGATTTGGCTCTGGGCACTCAGCCCATTTCCACTCCTCCATACCGCATGGATCCGCCAGAGTTGAAAGAATAGTTACAAGATTTGCTTAACAAGGGCTTCATAAGACCTAGTGGCTTGCCCTGGGGTACACCTGTGTTGTTTGTGAAGAAGAAAGATGGATCGATGAGGATGTGTATAGATTATCAGCAATTGAACAAAGTCACCATCAAGAACAAGTATACATTGCCGAGGATTGATGATTTATTTGATCAGCTTCAGGGTGCCAAGGTGTTTTCGAAGATTGATTTGAGATCTGGCTACCATCTGTTGAGGATTAGGGCATCCGATGTTCCTAAGACAGCTTTTCGGACTCGGAATGGCCATTATGAGTTTCTAGTGATGTCATTTGGGCTAACCAATGCCCCAATAAACTTCATGGATTTGATGAATCGGGTGTTCAATCCCTACTTGGATTCCTTTGTGATTGTGTTTATTGATGATATCGTGATCTACTACCGCAGTCGAGAGGAGCATGAGCAGCACCTTCGGATCGTTCTTCAGACTCTGAGAGACAGCCAGTTATATGCTAAGTTCTCAAAATGCCAGTTTTGGTTGAGTTCAGTTGCTTTGTTGGGTCACGTTGTGTCAGTAGAGGGTATTTAGGTGGATCCTAAGAAGATTGAGGCAGTTCAGAACTGGCCTAGACCCACATCAGCTACAGAGATCCGTAGTTTCTTGGGATTGGCAGGTCATTACCATCGATTTGTGGAGGGATTTTCATCCATAGTAGCCCCGTTGACCTGGTTGACCCAGAAGGGTGCCCCGTTCAGGTGGTTAGATGAGTGTGAGGCAAGCTTCCAGAAGCTCAATACAGCTTTGACTACAACACTGGTATTGGTATTACCCGCAGGTTCAGGATCTTATACAGTATATTGTGACACATCTCGTATTGGTATGGGTACGGTATTGATGCAGGGTGGCAAGGTTATCGCATATGCTTCGTGGCAGCTGAAGGTTCACGAGAAGAATTACCATGTTCATGATCTAGAGTTGGCAGCCATTGTTCACGCGCTGAAGATTTAGATGCACTATATTTACCGCGTGCCATGTGAGGTATTCATAGATCATCGGAGCTTGCAGCATTTATTCAAGCAGAAGGAACTCAATTTGAGGCAGATGAGGTGGTTGGAGCTATTGAAAGACTATGGTATCACCATATTGTATCATCCCGGGAAGGCCAATGTGGTGGCCGATGCTTTGAGTAGGAAGTCAGCTAGTATGGGTAGCCTTGCATATATTCTAGTTGGTGAGAGACCGCTTGCATTGAATGTCCAGACCCTGGCCAACCTGTTCGTGAGGTTAGATGTTTCTGAGCCCAGCCGTGTTCTAGCTTGTACAGTTGCTCGGTCTTCTTTGTTTGAGCGCATCAGAGATCGACAGGATGACGATCCTCATTTACTTGTCCTTAGAGACACAGTGCAGCACGATGGTGCCAAGTAGGTACTATTGGAGATGATGGAGTTTTGAGGATGCATGGTCGTATTTTGTGCCTAATGTCGATGGACTTCGTGAGTTGATTCTTGAAGAAGCCCACAGTTCCCGGTATTCTATTCATCCGGGCACCGCCAAGATGTATCAGGACTTGTGGCAGCATTATTGGTAGAGGAGGATGAAGAAAGACATAGTTGTATATGTATCTCGGTGCCTAAATTGTCAGCAGCTAAAGTGTGAGCATCAGAGACCTGGTGGTTTACTTCAGAGGTTAGAGATTCCTGAGTAGAAGTGGGAGCGTAACACTATGGATTTTGTTGTTGGACTTCCATGGACTCAGAGGAAGTTCGATGCAGTTTGGGTCATTGTGGAAAGGCTGACCAAGTCAGTGCACTTCATTCCTGTGGTAGTTACCTATTCTTTAGAGCGGTTGGCGGAGATTTACATTCGTGTGATCGTCCGTCTTCACGGTGTGCCCGTGTCTATCATTTCTGATTGAGGTACGCAGTTCACCTCGCACTTCTGGAGGGCAGTGCAGTATGAGTTGGGTACGCGGGTTGAGTTGAGCACAACATTTTATCCTCAGACGGATGGGCAGTCCGAGCGCACTATTCAGATCTTAGAGGATATGCTCCACGCATGTTTTATAGACTTTGGAGGATCGTGGGATCAGTTCTTGCCCCTTGCAAAATTCGCCTACAGCAACAGCTACCCGTCGAGCATTCAGATGGCTCCCTATGAGGCATTATATGGTAGGCGGTGTCAGTCGCCAGTTGGGTGGTTCGAGCTGGGAGAGGCTTGGTTATTGGCACAGACTTAGCACAGGATGCCTTGGATAAGGTCAAGATTAATCAAGATTGACTTCGCACAGCTCAGTCCAGGCAGAAGAGTTATGCCGGTCGCAGAGTTCGTGATATTGTATTCATGGTCAGAGAGAGAGTGTTGCTTTGGGTATCACCCATGAAGGGTATAATGAGATTCGGAATGAAGGGCAAATTGAGCCCTAGGTATATCGGACCTCTTGCGATTCTAGAGAGGGTAGGAGAGATGGCTTACAGGCTTGCGTTGCCACCTAGTTTAGGAGCTGTTCATCCAGTATTCCATGTGTCCATGCTTCGAAAGTATCACGGCGATCCGTCCCATGTGTTAGATTTCAGCTTTGTCCAGTTGGACAAGAATTTGACTTACGAGGAGGAGCCGGTAGCTATTCTAGCCCGACAAGTTCACCAGTTGAAATCAAAGAGTTACCCTTCAATTCGAGTGTAGTGGAGAGGTCAGCCTGTTCAGGCAGCCACTTGGGAGTCCGAGTCCGATATGCGGAGTAGATATCCCCACCTTTTCACCAGCTTAGGTACTTTTCTATGTCCATTTGAGGACGAACGGTTGTTTTAGAGGTGGAGAACGTGATGACCCAAAAGGTCATCTTATGTTTTAGAACTCAATTTTGCGCTCTTAAGCCTTAAAAATCTAATTTTTACACTCTTTGATTTGCGTGCGCAGTTCGGGCATGCTTTCAGAAAACTTGTATGTGGCAAATTGATGAAAATAAGAATTTTTGCCGTAAAAGTTGATTTCAATTGACGTCGGTCAATATTTTTGGTAAACGGGCCCGGATCCATGTTTTGATGGTCCCGGTGGGTCCGTATCGAATTATGGGACCTAGGCATATGCCCAGAATCGAATTCGGAGGTCCTTAGCTCGAGTTATGAATATTTGATAAAAATTAAAAGTCTGAAAATTAATTATTTTTAATAATTGGTTGATGTTTGGCCTTATTGATACCGGTTCCGTATTTTGGTTCCGGATCCCGGTATAGGTCCAATATAATATTTAAGACTTGTCTATAAAATGTGGTGAGAAACGGAGTTGATTTGACGTGATTCGGACGTCCAGTTGAGAAGATAGAAATTTTAAAGTGTTCTTGAGAATTTCATTTGATTTGGTGCTAAATTCGTAGTTCTAGGTGTTATTTTGGCGATTTGATCACGTGAGCAAGTTCGTATGATATTTTTAAACTTGTGTGCATGTTTGGTTTGGAGCCCCGAGGGCTCGGGTGAGTTTCGGATAGGCTACGAGATGTTTTGGACATATACAAATCTGGTTTTCTGTAGATTCTGGTGTTCTGGCATATCCTTCCTCGCGTTCGCGAAGGTACTCTCGCGAACGCGAAGAGTAAATTGGTCAGCTGGAATTTTCTTCTTCGCCAACGTGAAGGCTTGGTCGCGAACGCAAAGCGATGGGGGCGTTACACTTCGCGAACGCAACCAGCTCCTCGAGAGCGCGATGCACACTGTCGCCCAGCACTTAAAAGAGAATCAAAATGGGAACTGGCCATTTATTTCATTTTCTCGAAAACCAAACGGACTAGAGGCGATTTTCAAGAGTTGTTTTCTTCCCCGAAGTGTTGGTAAGTGATTCTAAACCATTTTCTTTCAATTACCCATTACATTTTATGAATTATCAACCTAAAATCTAGAGTTTTCATAGTAGAATTAGGGGCTTGGGTAGAAACTAGGGATTTCGGAAATTTGGGGATTTAGACCTCAATTTGAGGTCAGATTCCAAAACCAATTATATATCCGGGCTCGGGGGTGAATGTGTAAATGGATTTTCATCCGAACCTCAGGTTTTGAGAAAGCTGGCCCGGGGTCGATTTTTTGACTTTTTGGAGGAAAATTTGGGAAATCTAATTTATGCAATATAAATGATTCCTTTAGCAATATTTGATATTATTGAGTCATTTTTGAATAGATACTAGTGGTTTGGAGGTGAATTCTAGAGGAAAAGCTGTGATTGAGAATTAATTGGCCTTCAGAGCGAGGTAAGTGTCATGTCTAACTTTGACTTGATGGAATTAGGAACCTCAGACTATTTACTATGTGAAATTCATGTGAGCGGCGTATATGTGAGGTGACGAGTACTTATGCGCCGTCAATTTACCTGTTTTCCATGTTTCTTCCGTTTTTCTTATATTGTCTCTTTCTTATGCCTAATTGCTACGTGTTTAGACTAGTGTTATTAAATTGACCGTTCTTATCATGTTTACGGATTTCTGGTGATAATTGAGTATTTATTTCAAAATTGAGATTTATATTGTGGAACCAAATGTTAAAGTAAGGCTTGTACATGTTGTTCTATCTTCCTGTTGTTAATTATTCATTGCATTATGGTAAGGAAGAGTGTTAATGCACGAAGGGTGATGTCGTGCCATATTGTGAGTGTTAATGCATGAAGGGTAATGTCGTACCATATTGTGAGTGTTAATGCACGAAGGGTGATGTCGTGCCATATTGTGAGTGTTAATGCATGAAGGGTAATGTCGTACCATATTGTGAGTGTTAATGCACGAAGGGTGATGTCGTGCCATATTGTGAGTGTAAAAGCACGAAGGGTGATGTCGTGCCATGATATGAGAGTTAATGCACGAAGGGTGCTGCTGTGCCGTTTCTATTGATTTTATGGTGAGATTGAAAGTAAAAACACGAAGGGTGGTGCCGTGTATTTTTCCTTTACTGCATTCGACGTTCTTGTTGATTCACAGTATATTGGTTGTTCCAACTATCATTCTGCTGTAGTTCTTTATCTCGTATTTCCCCCAGCATGTTTCCCCCTCCCGGTATTTCTTGTCTAGCTCTTCATTATTATTATTTGTATATACACTGTTAAATTGTACAGGTTGATTTGTAGGTGCCTTGCCTTAGCCTCGTCACTACTTCGTCGAGGTTAGGCTCGACACTTACCAGTACATGGGGTCGGTTGTAATGATACTATACTCTACAATTTTTGTGCAGATTTTGGTACCGGCTCGGGTTGATCTAGATTTTTGTTGTTGGACCCGCTATCCGGAGACTCAAGGTAGATCTGTCGGCGTTCACAGACCTTGAAAACCCCGTCTATCCTTCTATTTTACTGTTTCTTTCATTTAAAAAGTTGTATTTGTTTCAGACTATTACTTGTAGTAAATTCTAGAATGCTCGTGAATTGTGACTCCAGATCTAGGTGGTAGTAATTAATACAGTTTTTATATTATTCCACACTTATTATTTTTCATCTTAGATAATCATTGTTATTTACTAAATAGAAATAAGGATTTGGTTTAATAATTCTCTAACATAGGCTTGCCTAGCAAGTGAAATGTTAGGCGCCATCACGGTCCCGACGGTGGAAATTCTGGGTCGTGACACTTGGGCCATTTGCTGTGAAATTTATTGATTTTGTTGCATCTTTGAAATTGGTTGTGTCTAGTGGGCAATTTGTGATATGAGTTGATTGTGTTGTGTTGTTGTGATAATAGTCTGTGTAAACTGTTGGGTGATTTGAGTTATTGTTATGTGGGGTATAAGGGTGGCATTTCATTGTTGTTATGTGCGTTGGGATATTGTCTGGGCGGAGTGATAAGGGAGGCTATTAAACAGAATGATAAGGGAGGCTCTTATAGGAGTGATATGGGTGGCTATTATAGGAATGATAAGGGTGTCTATTTGAGCGATAAGGGTGGCTATACGAACAATAAAGGTGGCTATTGATATTGCCAGGGCGGAGGGATAAGGGAGGCTATTATAGATGTAATGACCCGGACGGTCGTTTTGGGCGTGCACTATAGAAATTGTGACATAATTGGTTATGTGAAATTTTGTAGTTAAACAATCTTGGCATTCTCCATACGGTTTTATGTGTTAAAGAAATTGAGCTAAAAAGCATATTAAAAATTATATTGAGGCTATGTGCCAGTATTTGGGAACCCACGGCGGTCATATTGTTATGAATTATTTGTTTTAAATTGAAAATTCATACTCGGTCATATTCATTTCATTATATATCATATCTCAGTTTATGTTGTTATTCATTGATATATCATATCATCATTTTGGGCTATTTTCATGACATTGTGAGCCCGAGAGACTGGAGAGATTGATGACTGAGTGAGGCCGAGGGCCTGATTGTGAGGATTATTATGGGATCGGGCTGCACGCCGTAGCATGCCATATTTTCAAACTATTCATATTTTTGGCAACTCTGGCAAAAGATTTGAGTTTTCACTGATGGATTTGAAAGGAAGAACTATTATTTTTGAAATCATGATTTGGCTGAGCATTTTATCTCTGAGTTACTTCTGGTATTATTTGCTTTATGTTGTTATGAGCTGTTGTGGACTATTGGTTTTGGACCCGAACTTGGTGGAAGCTCGTCACTACTTTCAACCTACGGCTAGGTTTGTTACTTACTCAGTACATGGGGTCGGTTGTACTGATACTACACTTCTGCACATTGCGTGCGGATGTTGACTACTGTTGTTGCTGTGCTCGATGATTGCAGGACTTGAAGATGTACCTGCGTTCCTGTTGTAGATGCCTCTTATTCAGGGTAGCCTTAGATTTATAAAAGCTCTGTTTTAAGTATTATTCAAACAGACTATGTATTTATTTCATTTCCGCTTTGTATACTCTATTCTTATAAGCTCATGATTTGTACTACCAGTTCTTAGGGATTGTACAAGATTAAGACCTTTATTCACTTAAATTTGTTTAATAATTATTATTAAAATCGGTTAGTTAGTAATTGGCTTACCTAACGGGTTGGGTTAGGTGCCATCATGACTAGTTAGATTTTGGGTCGTGACAATAGGAGTGATAAGAATGGCTACAGGAGAGATAATGGTGGCTATTGTCAGGGATGATATGTGATGATGTTGGGTTATTGTGTTGGTATTTTTTATATGATGAGGTGGGGTTATTGTGCTAGTGATTTTCATGTGATGTTGTGATTTTTCTTGTATTTATTTTTATCTCTTGTGCAACTTGTCTTGTTGTTTCGGGAAACTTGATAATAGTCTGATTCATGTTGAAATTGTGAGCCTGTGGCTATTGCCGAGCAGTTTATATTATTAGCACGTGAGCTATCTGTGCGGTTATGAAAGAAATGTGGGCATGAGATATCGGAGAAATATGATGATTCTATTATTGGCACGTGAGTTGTCTTTGCGATTATGAAAGAAATATGGGCACAAGGTGCTGGAAAAATATGATGATTTTTATTATTGGCACGTGAGTTGTCCGTGCAATTTTGATAGCAATATGGGCACAAGGTGCCATAGAAATATGAAAGTGGGCTGAGACCCGGGTTACGACAATATGAAAGTGGACTGAGACCCGTGTCTTATGATTATGAAATGAGGTGCCACGGAGTGACTTTTATTTGAAAGATATTTACTTGAAAGAATTATATTTGAAAGAATTTTATATTCGAAAGATATTTATTTGAAAGAAATATATTCGGAAGGTATTTATTCGAAAGAATTATATGTGAAATATTTATATATGGAGGACTTGTTTAATTGGTTGTACTTGTGTTCCTTATTCGTTTGAGCAATAATTATGGTGTTCTTGTTGCCTTGCTGTTTATATCACTGGTTGATTTTTGTTGCTATCACTGCTAGTTATTTTCTAGTACTATTATATACTGCTATTTTACACAGGTTATTTGACTAGTGAGTGTCTTGAATATACCTCTTCACTACTCCACCGAGGTTAGTCTTGATACTTACTGGGTCCGACTGTGGTGTACTCATACTACACTTCTGTACATTTTTGTGCAGAGCCAGATATTGGAGATATCGGATTCAGACAGAGGTTAGAGTGTGATAGAAAGGATTTAAGGTAGAGCTGCTTGGTCATCGCAGTCCCTTAGAGTCTTTCCATTTTATTGTACTATCAACTCTTGTTCGAACAATATTGTATATTCGATCCTTGAGATCATTGAATGTATTCAGTTAGAGTTCGTTACTTAGTATTACCAGTCTTGGGAGGTTGTTATATTTGTTTCCGCTTTTGGTTTCGACACTTGTATTAAATTATCTATTTCAAAAAAAAATTGATTCCAAATGTAATTATAATCGGCTTACCTAGTCTTAGAGATTAAGTGCCACCAAAACGCCTATGGTGGGATTTTGGGTCGTGACAGTTTTTGACCATGAACCACTTGCAACGGAATAATGTAATATACTTTCGTATATAACCTATATCAAACTGATATAGATAACTTTGTTATTATAAACAATAGTTTAACTATTAAGTGGATGCACTCATAATATTATTTTGCTAAATCAACTGTGATATAAACCAACTTATCAAGATAAACTGTCTTGAATAGAAAATATGAAAATTATGCTTGAAATTAAATTATTGAGCAAGTTACCTCGCAAACATCAGGTTGCGGGTTAATAATAATCGCACATATAACCATTTCATAGATGCATCTTATGTGGTATACATGGCAGGTGAATGAGTCCATATTCACCGTTGCTATTTCCAATATTTATAGGATTCAATCCCAATTTTAGTTGGTCTATTAATTAATGTGAATAAACAACATAAGAGAATTCTAGTTCTTTAATATTTAACCATGTGATTTCTCTTTTATTTTTGTACAACACACTTAAATTAACATGGTTAAACCAATTATGCCAATTGGATTAATTATCAATATTGATAAACTTTAGATTTACACTATGACGTGTGAAATTATCAATAAACTCCAAGTTTATTATGATATGAGTTTTTATATCAATAAACTTATATTTTATTGTGACATTGTTTTGTTTGTGTAGTACAAATTGGAGAATAAAGTATGTAGCTTTTCACATACATATTACCCCGCTATAAGTTGTAGTAATATAAGATATTAAATATTTCCTTTATTTAAGTCTCAATATAATCTACCGCTTTCGCGAATACTTTAGAAACTAAATAAGTTTCTTTGAGACTTACTACGACACAATACCTTATTGATAATCAATTTTATTTCTCCAAAATAATAGAATTGACTTTTCTAGAGCTCTCAATTAATTTTGTACTACCACATATTCATCAACATCCATATGGTGAATTTCTCTTTCAAGGAGAAAGTTATGTCATTATGGTCATGGTCAAAATCATTATAGGCAATATATGTTGTTTCTATTATTTTTGCCCCGTAATAATCACATTGCCATAATATTTTGGCATAATCACAATAGGTACGTGATTAATGATCTTTCATGCCATAATAATAAAATTATTTTCTTATTTCATCTCAAACCTCTTTCTAGAGGTGAGTGTGGTATATTCACTACTAGTAGCACGTTCATATTATTCCAAAAATGAATATATTTTCATAAATCACATGTTATCACATTCACATCATGAATGGATCATAATCATCTATATGTGCTTTACATAATATCATGTCAAATCGATGACAAACATTACTTTCAGAGAGTGAAGAATTATTTTGAGAATCCTTATTATTCTCATTACCATAATAATGACGATTATAATTTCGTATATTTTCACATCCACATCCATTGATACCTTCAAAGTAATAATTTTGTCTTTTTTCAGACTTATTACATACGGCTACCATATTCTCTTAAGGGATTGAGAATGAAGCAAATTCAATGGGATGCGTTTTCACTTCTTATGCCCACAATCATACATGAATTTGATCATGGCAAGGCATAGAAATTTTATCACTTAGGGTGATTATAATTTCTCACAAACTCTATTAGAGCTATAATCAAAATTTATTGTCTTTGCTTGTTTTTAAAATCAAATTATAGAATTTCAAGAATTTAAAAGAGAAAAGTAAGGTAAAATACTTACCTTAAATCCAGAATTTATTCCTGAAGGAATCATGGAACAATTGACAATCATTATGCTCAATATTATGTACAAGTTGAACAACATGCACGTATCCCAAAGCTTCTATTCAATTGGTTGTAGTCTCGTGCTGATAACGTGTTATAAAACAATAAAAAAAGAAAAAGAGTATTGCAGAGAAAAGTAGAGAAATAACTCTTATTGATTTGAGATCAATTACAATGGAATATGACCCCTCTATTTATAGGAAGAAAGTAACTTAGTCATCAAGTAACAAACCCTAATATCTCTCCAAAATATATACATTCACCTTAAATACAATTCTATTTATAACAATTTGATTATATAACAATGTTTTTTCGTTGTTATTGAATACCTTATATAACTAGTACAAGTGGGAAATGGCTCGTGCTGAGCCCGGGCTCAAATTTCATAAGTTAGCAACTGATATTTTGTTAATGAAAATAATAAATAACTTTTTGATAGAGAATAAGTTATATTATGGTCAAATGCAGATTTGAAAACCCCACTAACAACGTTTTATTAGTTAGTAGAACTATTCTTCAAGAAATTCAAAAGTAGGGATTTTTTACATGTATGTAAATTCAAATAAACTTAATGGGTATAATGACTATTGATCAATAGGTAATTAATATTTATGTAGTAGAAGCAACAAAAAATGAATTCCTTATGAGCTTTTATTTGTATCATTTACCGCATTTTCTGACAGCGCATATTATCGTTAACATAGTAGTAATATTGCAATCCCTTTTAAGTTATTGCAAGTTAATTGCATTAAACTGATTGCGGTCATTGCGAATTAAATAATGCTCTAGATTTTATATTTCCAATGGGACAAAACAATGACTTTGTTTCTATTTAGAAACTTGGATAGATCATAAAACGAAAAAAACAAATTCAAGCCAAAAAGGAGATCATATTTACTGTTGAGTCTTTCAGCAAGCACTATTTACATAAGTTGCAGGACCATTATATTTTACCGACTAACCAAAAATGTAAATGTACATGCCAGTAAGTTACATAAAGTAAAGCGCATTGTCCATGTTTTCGGCAATAGTAGGAAAAAAGAAGAATGTCAATAATGGCAAGTGACAAAGTAATTTGGTAGATAAAAAGGTAGTAGGCTGTTATTTGGGGTACTTGTCCTACACAACACGTATGTACATGGTGTAATGACCCAACCGGTCATTTTAATTTTTAGAACCCTATTCCCAAAAATAAAACTTTCCGTATGTGCTTTTAATGATTTATGACTTGCGGGGATGGTTAGTTCGGGATTTGGAAGTGCTTGGGTTGAAATCGGAATACTTAGATCCTTAAGTTGGCTTTAAGAGGCCAAATTTGACTTCGGTCAATATTTTTTGAAAAAACGAGTGCTGAATAGAATTTTGACTATTCCAACAGCTCCGTATGGTGATTTTGGACTTAAGAGCATGTTCGAAATTTTATTTGGAAATTCGAAGTTAAATTAGGCTTGAAATGGCTAAAATAGGAATTTAAGTTTGGAAGTTTGACCGGGGAGTTAACTTTTTAATATCGGGGTCGGAATCCAGTTTTAAAAATTTACATAGCTCCGTTATGTCATTTATGACTTGTGTGCAAAATTTGAGGTCAATCGGACTTGAATTGATAGGATCCGGTACATAATGTAGAAGTTGGAAATCTTAAGTTTCATTAAGCTTGAATTGGGGGATGATTCGTGGTTTTTGCATTGTTTGGTATGATTTGAGGGTTCGACTAAGTTCGTATGATGTTTTGAGACTTGTTGGTATAATTGGTTGAGGTCCCGAGGGGCTCGGGTGAGTTTCGGGTGACTAACGGATCACTTTTGGCCTTTGGAACACTGCTGATAACTGCTGGTATTTTCTTCAAGTATCCTTATACGCGATAGCGTAAGTTGGTCTACGATCGCATAGAGTAATTTGGACAGAGGTAGATTTGTTCTACGCGATCGCGTGAATGGGCTTGCAATCGCGTAGGCTTATTTTGCGCAGCTAAAATTTCGTTCTATGCGATTGTGTGGGCACGTTTGCGATCGCATAGGTTAGGCCAACTTGTGCATCGCGATCGCGTGTAGTGGTTTGCGATCGCGTAGGGGAAACTGGGGGGAGCTGGGCCACGCGCTTAATGCTTCGCGATCGCGTGAGGAGGCTCGCGATCGCGTAGGCTTGCGGAGACTGTGCATCGCAATCGCGTAGAAGAAATCACTGGGCAAAGAGTTTAAGTTCTGAAAATGGGACCATTTTCCATTTTTAACGATTTGGAGCTCTGATTTAGGCGAAATTTGGGAGATTTTCAGAGAAAACAACGGAGTAAGTGTTCTTAACTCAATATTGGTTAAATTACCCGAATCCGTCACTAATTTTATCATTTAATTGGTGAATTGAGTTGGAAAAGTTTGAAAACCCTCTTGGATAGATTGGAGGATTTGATGGTCGAATTATTATCGGAATTTAGTGATTTTGGTATGGGTAGACTCGTGGTTGAGTGGGCGTTCATATTTCGTAATTTTTGCCGGATTTCGAGACATGGGCCCCACAGACGAATTTTTAATTAATTTTGGAATTTTTATTAAAAATGTAGTATTTTCTTATAGAACTGATTCCTATAATATTTAATGATTGTATCGAATTATTTTGGCTAGATTCGAGCCACACAAAATTGGATAATCGTGGAAAAGGCCTTCTAGTGGATTAAATTGGAGCAAGACGAGGTAAGTCTCTTGTCTAATCTTGTGAGGGAAAAATTTCCTCATAGGTGATTAAAAATTAAATAATTATTGCTAATTGTGGGGGCTACGTACGCACGAGGTGACGAGAGTCCGTGCGTAGCTACTATCAATTCTAAAGTCCGGGTAGTTTAGGACTCAAAGCATGAATTACTTGTGTAAATTATATTCTTTATTAAATCAATATTATTTGATGTGTGTGTGTGTGTGTGTGTGTGTATATATTGTGAATTGTTAGATAAAAATATTAAAGGATGAAAATCTCATATACTTGATTTTCTCTTTAAATTAATTAATTGTTAAGAGAAATTGTTCTTCCTCCCGAATTTATCTTCTAATAAATATACTCTCCTTCCGGAGGTACATAAGAAAATGTCCTCCTTTCTTGTGGAGCGGGCCGAACGCCTCGGCAGGATAGATGCATCTATGGATCGTGCCGCATATCCCTCAGCAGTGTACACGACACTCTGGATCGGGTCGTACGTCCTCGGCAAAAATCGTGCTTAATAATAATAATCACACGATACCTTAATAGCTTATTTCAACTTGCGAAGCCAATTGATAAATTGGAGAATCCTTGAAATTTAATGAATTATTATGCCTGCTTGTTAAGGAATTAATTGTTATTCCTGTAAATGAG
>AWOL01S0008050.1:149179-160247 GCA_000715115.1 Nicotiana otophora | reverse complement strand
GCGTGGAAGTTCGCCCCGTTAGCTCTCATGTGGGTAGTATGGGGGGAGAGAAATAGGAGAGCTTTTGAGGAGATTGAGTCTCCTTTTTCACATCTTAAGAATAGTCTTTTATCTTTGATCGCTTTTTGGTGCACTCATTTAGCCCCTACTTGTATAGAAGATTGGGCGTTTTTTGTAGAGAATCATGTTCCGATGTAAATTCTCTACGTCTTTGGTATACTTCGTGTATACGGGAGTTCTCTCCCTTTTGATTAATACAATTTACCTTATCAAAAAAAAAAAACCAATGTCAGAATATAGTACAGGATTTCTCCTATTGGTGCAATAAGCAGATAATCTAGATAGTTTGGCAATAACGCAATGCTTCTCAATTCCAATCTGGTTTCCCTTCTAAACATGTATGCGAGATGGAGACTGGCCTTTTCACAAGACTTTGGTGCGCACTCCAGAGAACACGCAAATGCAAAGAAGAGCACTTTTACAAATGACCAACAACTACACTTCAATCCCAATTCCCAAGTAAGTTGGGGTCGGCTACACGAAAAGAAGAGAGCTTTTTACGAGCCAAAAAGTTAGAACAATGTACTATGAAAAGAAAAGAAAATGTATTTCCTTTTCCTTCAATCTGCAGCTTAAGATATAACCATATATCCTTAATGTTACGAAACACTCTGGTGCTAGATTTCATCTTCCAGGACAACCCCCCAGGCCAAAAGGAATTAAAACATACATTTTATTTATATCTAGATCATAAAGAACCACAAATGATAAAGGAATTCAAAATTCTAGGTTTGATAATTCAAAAGAAGGAGAAATTCAAAACACCTGCAGCCTAAGGTAAGCAAAGGTTGGAGTCTCCAGAAGGTGGATCAACTTGTGTAGCTGCACTAAGAACTTCACATTGATGTCTTCTTCAACCAAAGACTGAATAACAGAACTTGCATGCTGATATGCCTGTAACAGAGAAAGAGCTGATGATTCATATTCACTGTGAAACAAAGGGAACAAAATGCTTGATACAGCTATGAGTAAAAGCCGGAAAACTTGCCGGCTATACAAGCTTACCTGAGCTAATAGGCAGAGACTTATCATTGCCATTGGCGAATGGCACCACGATGCGTACAAAGAAAGAAACAAGTCTCTCCCGGCATCATTGACAAGTGATCCTTTAAGATGATCCCGAAGATCAGACAACTCAGTTGAAGTAAGCAAAATCAAGTTTAAGGCCTGAAACAGACACCAGCACACTCAGCTTACAGCAATGACAACATTAAGCACCATACTTTAAACATGAGCCGCAGTTGACAATATCTCAAAACTGAGCTGGACAGTTCTGTGATATCAATACAATTTAATTGAATAAAACAAAGTGTGAGCTCTGTCGTTACACTTTCACTTTATATATTGAAAACAGGGATATTCTCCTGATAAATGGGCAAGAAGTACAACCTGAACCATCACAGATGCAAAGTCCAAATCTGATTCCCCTTCAAGTATTGTGGACAGTTCACGGTAAACTCTTTCAGCATTTAGAAGGACACATAGCCGTCGAATTATCAAAGCTCCACGTCTGAAAGGGATTTGGAAAACTCAATTCTTCAATAAACCAAACAACAAAAGACACCATAAATTGCCCCCAAGAAATCAAAAAAGAATATAGCATAACATTTACTTCTCCAGAAGCGAGTGATCATGCTGAAAGCTGTGAACTAGGAAAACAACTAGCTGGCGGAAGTGTTGCGGATCTTCGGCAATGCATGCGTGCACCTCAAGCACCAAGAGCACTACCTGGAAGACAATTTAAAGAAGACTCTCTGAACAAGCAAATAACAGGAAGCACCTTCTAAGATCACCTTCCCAATTAATGAATGTGCAGACTCATTGAGACTAGTAGTTAAACTTGAAGGTAGAAAGATAATTTTAGCAATCTCAAACAAAATTTGGGCCAAGAAGAAATCTGAGATGCAATGTGTCTATCAAAATTCTACTTCATTATCTTACATCACCTTTAAGTTTCATTTCCATTTCAAGACAAAGATTATTATGGGTCAAGCATAAGTTGCACGTAGCACTCATCCTCCAAAATAAGAGAATATTCGTGGCAATGAATCAGCAAACACCAAATAGCACAAATGCAGAACTTTTAGGTATCATGCAAGCAGCAAATATTTACCAGCATTACAACAGTACTAAACTTTAAGTTAAGAACGAGCTAGAAATTAGAATGAGGGAGTCATGTACAGTTGTGAAAGTTTCCAGAAAAGGGTGCGAAAGAAAATCGCAGGGTATAAAGGGTGAGAAAAGGGCTGGAAAGAATTACAGCCAAAGTTTGACAAGAAACAACACTGGGGGAACCAAACAAAGGCCGCAGCTCATACACAAAAATCTAAGTGAACCTTTGAAAGTCAGCAAATGCCCGGAAAACACAACCGCAGTGCTACCACAAAAACACATGGGCTAATACCACTTGCCCATCAACATTTTTCCTCAAGATAAAATATTCTGGAATATACCTTTGTTGACTAGAAGCTAGAACAATTACTAGACCTATCAAAGCAAACCAGCATGACAAACTCAATGAAAAAGAAGTGACGCAATAGGAGATACCTCGTCGGAGGAATCTGACAGCGCCTTTAGGAGAGTGTCAAAGACATCATTCAGAAAAACCAAGACCTGTTTCAAAATATTAGAGAGATAAGCATTTACTTATCAGATCATAGTTCTGAAACCATAAAAATGTTAACAACAAAACATATATTGATTGACAGATAATAGGATATGCTGCATAATCTGAATGCTATCAATGAACTTATTCCTAGACCAAATATAAAAAGTTTACTTCTAAAAGTTGAATCGAATTTGTAATGTATACACCTAATGGATAAAGCAAAGCTCCTCTGTCTCATCCCAGAGACAGAGAGAGAGAGAGAGAGAGAGAGAGAGAGAGAGAAAGAGAGAGTGAAGGGACAACCACAAAGAGCAAGTAATCGATACTTCTCTCATTGTAAAGCTCATGGCTCGTTCTATGCAGATTCAATTACTTTCTAAATGAAAAATACAAAATTGTGAAAAATAAAAGAGTTGTAGGTTTCAAACATGACTAGTGACCTCTCTTGTTGAAAACATTTTTCAAAACCTTATGACTTTGTTAATCAGTAAGCATCCCACCAACACATGAGCTAGTACTTTTAGCAACTCTGGCTCCATCACACAGCATTAATAGATAACACTACCGTATCCTATCCCCACTGATAAACCAGTGTAGTTTTCAGATATCTACTCATATGAACTAATGAGAGAGCATTCTCATTGTGCAAAAGAATAAAGAAGGTGACCATCATTAAATTTTAGGTCTTCACCTCTGACCGATGTCTATTCAGCAGGGTCCACATCCAATGTAATGCTTCAATACGTGTTGCTTCCCATTCACTAGACAACTGCCTGATAAACAAATTGAGACACAAAGTTAACTAGAATCAAATTACATGTAACATATAGCCACTTGGATATAATTATTCTTATCACGAACTCTGTTAGGTTTTGGTTTTCTTAAATAATTCAATCTCATTTTTAATTAAATTAGTTTTATAGTGGAAAAAAGCTTATTTGTATATATTAAAAAATTTATTAATATAAGAAAGATAGTCTGGACAGTAAAAAAGGATAGTAACCATTTATGAAACATTCACTGTTGTATATAACTAATGAATTATACCATTTTCCTCATATTCATTGTGCAAACTACATCACAGAGCTAATAGATTTAGGCATCTATATTTCAAAACATATACAACTGTATATTCCCTCAAGTATCTCTGCTTCCTCTCCTTCAGAATCACCCAGCACACACAAGCGGGGTTTCTACAATTGTATCTCATCCAGCAGCACAAGACTTCTTTCATAGTCTTTGGCATCACCAGTCGCACCGCAATTTTATTCGAAAGCAGGTGCCAAATTATCCAATTACAGTACAAAGCAAAAAATTCAAACAAAAAGCATCTGCTGCAGTGCATTTTCTTCTTTTTTTAAAGCAGTGCATTTGCTTTTTGCAGATTCATGCATCATGAGCTAACACCCAGAAAATGAGCACCCTCATAAGGAGCTTTAGTTCCCTAAATTATTTTACAAGGCATTGCTGGAAGTTGGAGGCTCCAGCGTCCAAACCCTAATGACCATTTCTAAAAGTCTATGGTTGCTACAGAATCCAAATGAGATAGGACCTTAATGTAGCATCAAGACAGTGCAACTTCTTAACAACAGCAAAATATCCCTCAATAAGTAACACATCATACCTCCTAGCAACGGAGAGGATTGCTCCTACATCAAATCCTTCCGCTGGATCAGCCTCATTTCCACGAAGTTCTTCATTTGTTTCACGAGAAACCTAAAAGGGAGAAACACAGAAGAATAGAAAAGTGACAACGATGGACAAAGAAGGAACACAAAGAAGTAAGAACAGTGAAGAAAAAGGCAGCACAACAAGGAAAAGAAACATGAGCACAATAAAAAATGGGAATATTTCCACTTACAACTCTAATCTTTTCTTCTTTATCAGATATACAAGGCAATATTGCTCCCAGAATGTCAGCATAATAAGGGACAAGTTGATCTCCACCAAGTTTCACAAACTCATTTATCTGCACAACACAAAATAGTCTATTCAAACAGATTTGACAGATTAAAATACTAGCATATTCTTTACACCAGGATAACATGGTTCGCGAACAACATAAATATCAACGTACTTACCCAAGTGATAGCAGTCAGCCTAGTAAATTCATCCTGCGAGCTTGCCCTTTGCACTAGTATTTCAGCCATGCGGCCATAATCTACAGACTTAAAGAGTAGCATTCCTCAAGTTAGAAAACTTACAAAGGACAAACAAAATCAGCTTTTGAGATTTTTTTTTTATTTCAGATTTTTGTCAATAAGGAATTCTTAATATTCCAAAAGGATGTAAATACAAAAACAGAGCTAAAGACTACCATCTTCTATACAGATGGAAAGTTAAACACGGTTACTAAATAAAAATTGGTAAATTCAAGTAGCAAGTTGAGAGACAAACAAATTTCAGATATCTTTTATCTGACGCCTCATCAATACCAGTAGGCAGGCAAGGGTTGCACAAGTTTTACAATATTTTTTCCTACGGGAGCTCAGCACAAGGTCATTATAAAGTTTAACATACCACACATGACAGAGATCTTACTGGAGAATTCTTAATTTCTTCTAAAAACTCTGAAAGTGCAGAATCAGCCTGTTGCCGTATTTCATGGCTAGAATCACTCAGCATATTAAATAATCCTGCACTTCATCAAGTCAAGAGAGACCACATGAGTTTACAATTTTGTAACATTGAGTTGCACAGCTACTAGCTAGAATGTTTGACATTGAAATATAAGCAATTACCATCAAGAAAATCAGGAAGAAAACCGAGCATATCAATATCCGGAACACTGTCTAAGACTGTGATCCACCCAACAAGAAATTGGCGGACATGAGGATTGAGGACATTCATTCGTTCTCTCAACAATGGAATAAATTCTTCAATGCTGTATAAGAAATAAAATGCACAATTCAACACTGTCAAATAATACCTCAGCAACAAGAGAAAATTAAAATTGATTCCAGTATGAAGATACTGGTTTCCAACAACCCAAACTCACCTGAATTGCTCACTCTCTGTGACAATATCCTGCATCCCCACAAAAGTTGTAGCACAATGTTGTCACTCAAAATTGATAAGTCAAAATACCAAAACTGTGCATATCTTTTGATTAAAGCAACTCGTTCACTCTCCCATAAGGAAGTAAAAAGAATTGGGAAAAAGGAAATGAAAGAGAAGGACACCCAACTTTTCTACCACAAATTAGTAAATTTACACCATTTAAACTTCCCTAAGAAACCAACAAATGTTCAATCCTCATCTTTAGACTCTCCTTCCCTCTGCAACACCTTCTATCCTCCTCCTTGTTGTGATATATCGAACAACTGGATTTCCTTATCATCTAAACATCACATTTTGTTTCTAGACGTTTACATACTCCTCCCTCTCTAACCAACATTCAAATGAAGTGATGCATTACCTTCACAAGTCTATCTAGAAGATGAGCAGCACTTTGCACGTTGGGATCTGAGTCAGCCGAAAGCTTACACAAAGCATCAAAGATCTGGTTGAAGAATATGATAAAATCTCCCCTTACAACCTGTAAAAATAGCAAAAATGAAGTCCAAACAGCAAGACCCAAAAGAACATGAGTAGTACAGGTTCCTTTATCTTTCTCACCTTCGCTATGTTATACAAAGCTTCACATGCATAATAACGAACTCTGCTGTCTTGGTGCGAAAAAGAGTGCAAGACTGGTGGGACAATTTGCTGGACATCAAATCCGGAGGAGAGGTAAGTTACATAAAGGAAAAAAAGAAGGAAATAGCACAATCCTCAATGCAACATCCCGAAATAATAACAGCCCCAGAGACAACATCAGTAACCTTTACAGGGCAACCATATATAAAACTACTTGTTCTCTGAATAAGTAGAAAGGTAAAAGCTACATATGATGTTAAGGAAGAAGATATAGAAACAACAAGTAGTACCCTCAAACCCGCCTAAACTATACGGTCTTTGTCAGTTCCCTACCTAAATTATCGACTGTCCCCAAAACCCCCTGAACTATATCCCCCTTCATAATAAAACCCCCCCGTCTCAATCTTACTAGTGCGTATGATACACGCTCTAAATAAATTTTAAAACCTGCCATGTGGCATGCCACGTGGATAATTAATTACCTTAATCTTAAAACGGGCTTAATTAGCATACATTAATTTAATTACGTGGTAAAAATTAAAAAGGGGATTTTAACTTACTAGTCAGTCATTTCTTCTCAGTAATAATGGTCTCTTTGCTCTCATCCGAAAACTTCTCTCATCGGAGATGAGAGACACCTTCGATTTCTCTTCTTAATTACATTAATCTTATTATTGTTGCTGCTATTTCGAATCGGGAGAAAATATAGGGTTTTGCTGGTGAATCAGTGTAAAAAATTAGGGTTTAGGTACTGGAGATTCATTTAGTTCTGAAAATTGTTTGAAGATTCTGAAGATTATTAAAGAAGATAGCTTCAATACATGTCCTATTCTTGAAATGAAGCAACATATGACAGATAATTGAAAAAGTTCCTAACTTTTATAAGACAGAGGTTTTGTTGTTTGATCAAGAACTGTAAATATAGTTGCTTTTCCTTTAAATTTGCTTCATTTTCAGTTCAATCAATTCTTCGATTTTTTTAAAATCTAAAAATTGTGTTTTTTCTGTTTGATTTTTTCTGGGTTTGTGTTGAAAGAAGCAACAGAACACAGAAAATTGAAAAGTGCTTAATTTACTTAGGGTAGAGGTTTTGCTATTTGATCAAGAACTGGAAAAATGGTTACTTGGTTGGGAGTTGTTGCATTTGGTGTTCCAAATTTTTACTTTGGAACCATTTTCTGTGTAACTGAGAGCAAATGAGGCTAAAAAGTTACTCCATTTCTCTTGTATTCCCTCTAATGTAAACTATTTAGTGGAATTTCTTGCTTAAATAGCACAAATAAGGTTTCTTGTAAGTTGCCATCTGACCCTTTTTAGTTTTTGCAATCCTTTTTGAAAGTGCCCAGGGAAATGATATTCCTAATTTAGTTTGTCTTTATGGAGATAAAATTGGGTAACTATTTTGTAAGCCCAGTCAAAAATTGCATCGGAATTGTGTTTGCACCATTTTATGATTCAATGGAAACAAAAGATATCCACTTTTTGCAGAAGCTGTTTTAAAGCATACCATGAGATTTGTATGTCTGTAAAAGCACGCCATTCAGGGTGTTTCCAGAAATAGAAGTGTGTCTTTTTAGTTGAAAGGGTATTCAAATAAATTTGGGTAACAATGAAGGATGGATAAAATGAGAAAGATAAAAAATAAACTCAATCAACAGAGAGAGAATTTCAAATGGATTAAGATGAAGAAATGGAAAAGAAAGGTGAAAAAATGGAGAAGAAAGGTGAAATAATGGAGAAGAAAGGTGTAATATAAAGAAAAAGCTGAAAAAATATATTTTTTTTAAAAAGAGGGGCTAATTAGCCGTAAGTTGTTGTCAGGTGGGCCCATTTTAATGGTTATTGCCACCCTTCACGCGCTCTTAGGCGATTTATTTTACACAATATGCCACATAAGCAACCGGAGGGGATATTATGAAGGGGGATATAGTTCAGGGAGGTTTTGGGGATAGTCGATAATTTAGGTAGGGAACTGACAAAGATCGTATAGTTTAGGCGGGTTTGAGGGTATTAACTCAAAGTAAAATGAATACAGTTTACAAGTTTCTATTCTCTTCATCATCTTTCGGGAGCACAGCTGGAACTTTATTATCCTTAAAAGACCTGAACCGAAAGCCTTTCCAATTCCAGGCACTGAAGTAGCATTCAGAACAATAGAAGGCACACAATTTTAGTTTTCTAGTCACAGCATAGACGCATCACAATTGCAAAGAGATGAGGAGTTCTGGAACAAAACAAATAAACAGGATTACTCCTGTGGAAAGAAAGACATGAATAACAAGACAGTGGACAAACCCACATCTTTATGCACATTACTTTTTCTTCGAGGAGAAAGTTTACGATAAGGCAACTATTGATATTAAGACGTCTACCCGTATTGACAAACTGAGTAATACACACTAGCTCACATCTAAATCCCAAATGCCTACTCAAAACTTGGACTTAGATCAAGGGAAAATGATTGAAGCTAAACTTCAAAAGCCGGAACCTGTAAAACTTCTTTTTTTTATTAATTGTGTCCACGATATTATCTGTGTTCCGCTATAGTGACAGACCAAGGGTAGCTCTTCTTTCAAGAATTCCAACAATCTATGCTTGAAACAGAAACAGTACTTCTAACCAAAGTATATCCCAGGAAGTTTACCTATCCCCCTAGAGGCTGAATATCTTTCAAAATCAACTTTCAACCAAGCATTAAAAGGTAGTTGAACTTTAGCACCTAAAATTTGGGTATAGGGCATGGGCATTAATTTGTCTTTCAAATGAAGGAAAATGTAAGTGTAAAGGAGCTTCTCCATTTTGGAAAAAAGATTCCATTTCAAGAGAATGCAAGAGTTGTTGAGTTCCACATCAGTGGGATGTGGAGTTCCTGGGCTCCTTATATGGTCGTTGGCAATCATCACCTCATGAGCTAGCTTTTGGGGTTGAGTTAGGTCCAAGGTGCATTTATCATCAGAACATGCAGAGGTCCTGGGTTCAAGTCTCACCGCCGCCCAATATCAAAAAGAATTTTCACGTGCTTGGCTCATCAAAAAGAATCAAGCCCGCACGAGAGGGGGTGTGTTGAAGACATAATTAAGTAAATAAAAGTGTGTTCTCTCTAACAGCTTAAGCTTTTAGATGAGGGTCACACACTTCAACAAGAGTAAAAGGGGGCTTTCTCAATAGGCATAAGCAGCTACGTCTTGTTGTCTTATTCCTGCATCAATTCTTGCCTTTAATAGACATTTAATGACTGCACATTTTGGGAAACCTGATTCAGCTGTATTGCAGTTGGTATGTAAATTTACTTTAGTCCAGAAGTAATTTACAAGAGAATTTCCAAGAAGCAGGACAAATTTTTGTAGAAGTTACAAAATCAGAAAAGCAGCAAGAAAAAATGTAATGAAGAAATTTTTAATGGTGCCCCAGAAACTACTTGTTGATGTACAATAAATTGGAAAAGACAGTGCATATCGCACATCCAGAATAGTTCCAAGCAGCTAAGAATTAACCCTTTAATGTTCTCATAACAGGTATTTTAAGTATTTTACGTGCAAAAAATCAAGAAAATCATCGAGAATATTTTACACGATATTCTTAAGTAGTGGTGTTGTGAGTTAATCATTATGTGTGCTTAGATCTAATGTCCAATGCACACATAGGGGTGTGTTTTAAACTCTTGTTCTTTAATCAAGTTCATGACTAACACACCCGTGTTGGGACATTAGTGGCAAGAACATTGTGTAAAGAAGATTCTGTTATTCTTAATAATTATGTCGTTGTTGAAAACCAAGAGAATCATCAAAAATATATTCCTGATGATTATATCATACTAAATTAGAAAACCAAGCATAAAGCTTTCTTTATTTCGTGTATAAAATCTCTTATAAGGAGCCCTTGCATGTTGTTAGATTTTTTTCTCCTCTCTTTTCGCATTAACTTTGGAAGAACTAGCTAGGGCCATCGAAAATAAGAGAAGGCAATAAGAGTTCCACATAAATAAGATATGGATGATAAACTCAAAGGCACTCGGCATTTTTAAAGGCTCGGTTGAAGCGAGCTTAAGCATTCAAACTAGGTGCAACATAAGTAGGAATAGGTCGCATTTCAGTATTAGGCCAACATGGCAATAAGGCTCATCGCCCATGGGTCAATTGTGAAGAGGGTTGCACTAAACAATAATAGCAGCTAAGCTGATATATTAGCTTTGAGCTTTGACTCAGCTCAAAGCTTTTGAGCTCGCAAATAATCATATAAAGCTTTTCTTTTTATGAAGACAATCATATAAGACTGATACGGACTCTTGAGGCAATGTTCTCCTTAAAACTATATGAACGGAAGCAACATTCTTTTACCATCTGCTATTCTAGCTTTTACAGGTCTAGTAGTTTGAGACATTTTAGAGCACAAAATAATGACGGTTAAAGCACCTACACCTAAGTTGAATGAAAATGCAAAATCCTCAATTCTTCATCTTGTCAAAAAGCACAGTCATGATTAGTGGTATCCTTTAAGCCATCTTTTTCCTTATCTCATCTTCTAACTTTATACTTTTCTTTTTCCTTTCTTCTGCGTTTTAATTTGTCTCTATTATCCTCTTTTTCTTTTTGGCTGCGGGGAGGGGGTGGTTTGTCACTCTTCTCATCCAAAGACTGATTAACTAATAGCAGATGACTTTCTCTAAAAATACCAACCTATAATTCAGACTTAGGCACCAATAACCTCAGTACATCCTCTCTTAATTTTTCTTCTTTTTTTGTGTGTGTGTGTGTTTGGGGG
>AWOL01S0008050.1:113328-147407 GCA_000715115.1 Nicotiana otophora | reverse complement strand
GCGAGAAATTCCAGAGATACAGTGGCGCACGGTTCAGAACACGGTAGCTGTGGGCCCGCCCATCTAACCTTCTCCACTTAAATACCAGGTTTTTGTCTGCTTTAGGGTTTGAATCCGCGACGTGTGTCTAATCCACACATCACACTTTGCACTCTTCTCACTAGACCAAAGCCCTAGGGAATAACCTCACCATTTCTCATTGCTAAACCAAAAATTTCGAGCACATTCTCACATTTCCACAATTGAAAACTGATAGGAAATTTCAAAGTTGATCACAAGGTAAACGCCCTACCTCAAGGTGCTGCGCTGCTTCTGAAGTCAAACCAACAGTTACTGCAGCCAGTCCTATCAATCCTCCCTGAACATAATTTGAACAAGAAAAAGTAAATAGCCAATTCATATTACAAAGAAAATGCAGTCAATTCTTATTACAAAGAAAACTTTTTTCCCGGAGTTTGGTTGGGTATAAAGTAGGTACCATATGATAATCATATACAACAACAACAACAACAACAACCCAGTATAATCCCACTAATGGGGTCTGGGGAGGGTAGTGTGTACGCAGACCTTACCCCTACCCTGGGGTAGAGAGGCTATTTCCGATAGACTCTCGGCTTCCTCCCTCCAAAAACTCCCCATCTTGCTCTTGGGGTGACTCGAACTCACAACCTCTTAATTGGAAGTGGAGGGTGCTCACCACTAGAGCAACCCACTCTTGTCAATATAATATGGAAAATAGAGTATGCGAATAGTGTTTGGTGAAGTTTTGTATTATTAAAGGTTGACAAAACTGTCACTAAATAACAACGACAACAACAGACCCGGTGTAATCCCACAAGTGGGATCTGTGGAGGGTAGAGTGTACGCAGCCTTACTCCTACCTTGTGAAGTTAAAGAGGATGTTTACAAATGTCACTAAATCAAGTGATATAAGTAAGAATGGTGATATTTGTAAAGAAAAATTACTTCCACCTAGAGGTGCAGCTAGTAGGAGGGAAAGGGGTTCAATTGGATCCCCTTCGTCAAAAATTATAACGTGAAAATAGGATAAAAATGACGTGTTTTGGTTATACATTGTTGGATCCCCGCATAGGGAAAGATTCTAGTGTAGTGGTAAAGGGGTTCAAATAGTTGTTTAAAAGTCACAAGTTCAAAATTTCAATTATGATATTCTAATATTTTTTGAATCCCGTTCTGCCACTGCTTCCACTCCTACAGCGGACACGAAGTCATCTCCTCCCTCAAGGTGGAAATTATTTTTCTTGGAGAAAACATTTTCCACAAAAAACAAAAGTAACCACACTTACAAATAAATTTCATCAAGGATATCAATTTCAGTCACACCAAACACACTACATTCATTACAATAGGATACAGTACAAAACGATACAAAACAAGCTGTAAGAGTAGAATTCAAACGCACTTTCCGGTTATGAGCCTGAGGTGAGTAAGTATACTCCTGAGTCATCAAATTGATCACAGCAGTGATCTTGTCATGATCACCTGCACCTGTCAATTGCTTAATAATCCCTTCCAACTACACAAAAACCCAATAAACATCAATATATCAGAAAAATCCTGAACTAAGGAAACAAGGATTTAAGTTATATATACTGACATTGTAATGAATTTTTACACATCACTGTAATACAGGTTAGTTATCATTTATTCTATGTTACCAATCAATGTGCTAGTACAGTTAACTGCTATTACTTTTTAAGTGACCTGATTTATATAATTCTTAATAGTAAAAACCCAAATCCCAAAAATCAAGGGAGGGGGGGAGAGGAATCCAAACATTGAATAGAACAAAACCCAAATTACAAAAACAAAAATGAAAGCAGAAATTCAAGAAAACCCCAGATAAAAATACCTCTAAAGCAGCATTCTTGCGCTTCTCGTACAGCTTATCCGACAGATTACGCAAAACAGCTGCTGGAATCACAGATAACGCTTCTGCGATAGTCATTTCAAGAATTCAAGAGAAAAAAAAAACACACACACAGGTATATGACTGTGGTGACTGATAAGGTGTGAGTAAAATAGATCTTAAAAAAGAGGGAAAGATTGATGAAATCCAAAATTGAGACAGAGGGGAAAAAATTGAAGAAAGGTTTTTGAAAATCTACGGGGAAAAATTATAGGGGAAAAAAGTCTTCTTTTGAAAATTGTAATAGACTAGAATATCTTTTTTCTCTTTTTCTATTTTAAATTAAACTTATTCATACTCAACAGATAAATAATTTTGACAAATACAATATGGTTAGTTTGACCAAGAAAAATGAATACCAACGTTTATCCTCAAATTCGTACGACTGACTATTTTTTTAAAATAATTCATTATAATATCTTTTGAATTAGATGTTTGTTTCTTTTATCAAATTAACTTTTAAACTATTTTATAAATCTCTAAGATTAAATATTGTCAAATATTAATATATTAAACTCAATGATTAATATTGCATGTTTTATGTTTTGCTATTTATTATTTTTCTTATCCAGCAAAAAATAAATTATGTTGAGGTGAGATTAAACTGAATCGTTTTACTTAAAGGTAAAGGACTAAGATATTTAGACTCAATATTCTAGGTAAATGGTAGATAGTACATATAGACTGTCGCTACGAGAGTGTTATGCAACATAAAGATATCTACAAAGTGAAAAGTATATTCTATGTAATGATTGTAAAACAACAATATGTGGGAGTAAATGTTGGGTCTAAGTCTCGCCATAATAATGTGAAAATTTCACTTTATACGTATTAAGCCCAAACTATTTATTATTTAATACTCAAACTCAAACTATTTACTTTTTCTATTCATTCATGCGGTCCAGATTATTTACGCGGCTCACCCATTAGCGGATTCTTATACCCGGTTCCCAAGTTATTTCACTCAGCAACTCACGCAATTAGTGGATTTCCATACCCATCGTCATTTAATACCTCATTTAATTTGTCATCGTCCTTTAACGTTAGGGATTTAGTTTTAAAACCTCCATAACCAAACCATGAGAAACCATATTTCACCCAGCATTTAGTGATTCGACATTTGAATTTTTTCTTCATATATCGTTCTATCTCTTCGTCTAATAGTAATTTTTGGGCTACATTTTTGGATGTGAAAGTACATTTAAGTGAAAGTGGGTTTTCAAAATCATAGAATCTTTGTGTTTTTCCTTGTACTTTTGTGAATCAATGTCTGTGGGTTGTTATTTTCACTATGGGTCGAAAGCATTGTACGCGTAGATGGTGGCGTAGTGCACAACATCATTCTTCAACCCAAGTAGGTGATGAATCTGTTGCCTCAGTCATGTCCGGTCCTAGTTTTTCATTATTTTCTGATTCTCCGTTTGTGTTTAGTCATACCCGTAGCAGTAGTCGTGTTGAAAACACAACTGAAAAATGTAAAATTAGAGGGTGAAAAAGGCAACAATATTGATGCTTCGTCAATCGATGAAACTCCCTACCAGTCATTACCCGAAACAAATTCCGAACCAGTCATAGCAGGTGTTGCAGTGAATGATAAGGGAAAAGCTAAAGTTGTTGAGGATTTTGAGTTAAGGGGAAGCCGGCGTGAATCCGTGCCTGACACAGAGACTCAACCAGTCGATGTTGATTGTAGCGACGGTTCTCAAGTAAAGAAGAAAAAAATTGATATCGCACCCAAGAAGGTGTGATGACCAAATATGTTATCTTTAATTTTAAACATTCATTTCTATATTCTGAGACATCGTATATCACCCTTCAGTATCCCTCGACTTGCGGGCGCAGTCGGTAAATTTTTCCGAAAAAGTTTTTGTGTGAAAAATTAATTAAAATAAATAGAGCTACAAAACTCATTTGAGTTGAGCAAACGGACCCGGATAAGTATTTTAACAATTTCGATAGGTACGTATTGTAATTTGGGACTTGGGCGTATGTCCGGAATCGAATTCAGAGGTCCCTACCTCGAATTATCGCCATTTAACGAAAACTAAAAATCTAAAGGCTAAAGATTTCCAAAGTTTGAGTGTGAATTTGACTTTATCGATATCGGACTTGGATTGATATTTCGAATATTGGAATAGCTCTATTATGGCATTTATGACTTGTGCGCCAAATTTAAAATCATTCTCGATTCATTTAATGCTTTTCGGCGCGAGTTTTGTAAAGTGAAAAGTTTGAAACTCATAAGTTTAAATGGAGGTGTGAATTGTAATTTCGACGTTATTTGACGTTATTTGAGACCCCGAGTACGTCCTTATTGTGTTACGAGACTTATTGGAATATTTGGTTGAGATCCTGAGGGCTGAGGGTGGATTTCGGATGGTTAACGGAATTTAATTTGGATATTCTAGAATGTTTTGACGTCGTTTCTTCAAGAATAAGTGGTATAAAATTAAGCAAATGAGCTCCAAAATCAATTTTGATTAAACCATCAGATCTGTATTGAAATTTCAGAGCCATAGGAAAAAGAATCGTTGAATTCGAACATCGTATGAGAGAGTTATGCCCATTTCCGTGTCGGAAAATATTTTCCGTCGCCATCAGCGTCCAGGGTAGCGTGGGGCGCTATCCATGGTGCTGGGACTTTTGAAGTTCTGGAAACGGTGCCACAGGCAGCGCCCCCCGCCACCTATGGCGCCACGGATATAAAACCCTCAAAAATGGGGAGTTTTGCTATTTTTACTCATTTTTGAGCTTTGAGTCTCGGATTTAGGCGATATTTTGGACGATTTTCACAGGAAAACATTGGGGTAAGTGTTCCTTATCTTATATTGATTATATTTAATGATTCCATACTCATTTACATCATGAATCCGTGAATTTATGGAAGAAAAATCAGATTTTTATAAAATCTTTCAAAAATATAAAATGAAGATTTAAAGGTCAATCCGATGTCGGAATTCGATAATTTTTGTATGGTTGAACTCGTATCGGAATGGGTGTTCAGATTTTGTCTACGGGATTCGAGATGTGGGTTCCACTTTCGATTTTTAAAATGAATTTCGGATCTTAATTCGAAAAATTAGTAAATTCATATGGAATTAATTCCTACGATTTGTGTTGAGTATATTGAATTGTTTGTGCCTAGATTTGAAGCTTTCGGATACGAATTCACGAGGCAAAGGTTTATTGGAATCTTGAAATTGGTTGAGAAGCGAGGTAAGTGTCGTGGTTAACCTTGACTTGAGGAAATAGAACCCTTGAATTATTTGTTATGTGAAATTCATGTGAACGGCGTATAGGCGAGGTGACGAGTGTCTATACGTCGTCAAATTAATTGTTTGCCTAATTGTTTGAAAATTATAAATTATTTTAAATCATGAATTAATTATTATATTAATTATTTCTCTCATATTTCTTGCTCAATATTATGCCTTGAATCCATGCTATAATTGCTACGTGCTTATTTGATTTATGTGACTTAATTGTTACTTGACATTTAGCATACTAATTATTAAATTATTTATTTTCTCCTTAATTTCCACAATTAATTGTTACGTGCCATCATTTATTTTTAAATAAATCATAATTATTGTATGCTTGTTGTCTTATAATTTCATATTAATTATTGTATTATTGGAGTAATTTCTTTCATAAAAATTGGTAAATTATATTATTGGAGGAGCGGGTTGCACGTCGTAACAGAATTGACTGAAATGAATATATTGGAGGAGCGGGTTGCACGCCGCAACAAAATTTATTGAAATGAATATATTGGAGGAGCGGGTTGCACGCCGCAACAAAATTTATTGAAATGAATATATTGGAGGAGCGGGTTGCACGCCGCAACAAAATTTATTGAAATGAATATATTGGAGGAGCGGGTTGCACGCCGCAACAAAATTTATTGAAATGAATATATTGGAGGAGCGGGTTGCACGCCGCAACAAAATTTATTGAAATGAATATATTGGAGGAGCGGGTTGCACGCCGCAACAAAATTTATTGAAATGAATATATTGGAGGAGCGGGTTGCACGCCGCAACAAAATTTATTGAAATGAATATATTGGAGGAGCGGGTTGCACGCCGCAACAAAATTTATTGAAATGAATATATTGGAGGAGCGGGTTGCACGCCGCAACAAAATTTATTGAAATGAATATATTGGAGGAGCGGGTTGCACGCCGCAACAAAATTTATTGAAATGAATATATTGGAGGAGCGGGTTGCACGCCGCAACAAAATTTATTGAAATGAATATATTGGAGGAGCGGGTTGCACGCCGCAACAAAATTTATTGAAATGAATATATTGGAGGAGCGGGTTGCACGCCGCAACAAAATTTATTGAAATGAATATATTGGAGGAGCGGGTTGCACGCCGCAACAAAATTTATTGAAATGAATATATTGGAGGAGCGGGTTGCACGCCGCAACAAAATTTATTGAAATGAATATATTGGAGGAGCGGGTTGCACGCCGCAACAAAATTTATTGAAATGAATATATTGGAGGAGCGGGTTGCACGCCGCAACAAAATTTATTGAAATGAATATATTGGAGGAGCGGGTTGCACGCCGCAACAAAATTTATTGAAATGAATATATTGGAGGAGCGGGTTGCACGCCGCAACAAAATTTATTGAAATGAATATATTGGAGGAGCGGGTTGCACGCCGCAACAAAATTTATTGAAATGAATATATTGGAGGAGCGGGTTGCACGCCGCAACAAAATTTATTGAAATGAATATATTGGAGGAGCGGGTTGCACGCCGCAACAAAATTTATTGAAATGAATATATTGGAGGAGCGGGTTGCACGCCGCAACAAAATTTATTGAAATGAATATATTGGAGGAGCGGGTTGCACGCCGCAACAAAATTTATTGAAATGAATATATTGGAGGAGCGGGTTGCACGTCGCAACAGAATTAATTGAAAGATATATTGAGGATCAGGTTGCACGCCGCATCGAGATTAAATAAAAATTAATATATTGTGGGATCGGGTTGCACGCTGCAACGGAATTGAATATAAATATATTGTGGGATCGGGTTGCACGCCGCAACGAAAACTGATTGAAATAATAATTGGTTATGACTACCGAGTTGGTTTCAACTGTTGAAATGAGTTACATGTTTTATTTCTATTATTATTATTATTATTATTATTATTATTATTATTATTGCGTACAGGTTAATGTAAGTGATCTGCCTTAGCCTCGTAACTATTTCGTCAAGATTAGGCTCGGCACTTACTGGGTACATGGGGTCGGTTGTACTCATACTACACTCAGCACTTCTCGTGCAGATACCGGAGTTGGTCCCAGTGGCATACAGTAGATTTGCTCGGATTCAGCTATTCGTAGGAGACTTGAGGTATAACTGTATGGCGTTCGCAGTTCTGAAGTCCCCTTCCACTTTATCATAGCTGTGTATTTCTTTCAGACAGCTTCATTTTCATTCAAACCTTTATTTATATTATTCTAGTAGTTCGTGCATTGTGACACCAGTTGTGGGATGGTATTTAGACATCACAATTAATATGGATTATTCACTTTATATCAGACTTTATTTTCGCATTTGTTTCTTTGTTATTAATTAATTTAAAATTATTTTTAAATGGCTAATATTATTCTAACATTGGCTTGTCTAGCAAGTGAAATGTTAGGCGTCATCACGGTCCCGAAGGTGGGAATTTCGGGTCGTGACAGAAGGTAATTTTCTTAAAATTAGGTCATGTGCTTTTGAACATATAGTACATTCTTATTTTTTTATTTCCTTATATGCTTTTGTATTATATTATAGTTATAGTCAGTTGTGGAAACTGGGAACGACCCCGTACAACTGTATACCTTTTTGGTATAGCTATATAATATATTGGTATCATATGTTTGTTGGAACCTCAGCTGCGGGAACGACCCATACAATTATATACCATGTTGGTATAGCTATATACTATATTGGTATCGTACCTTTTTGGTTGTATTAACTTCCTTTAATTGGTACGCTATCTGATTTTTCTTTAATAATAGTAGTATAGTACAATATATTAAAATATTTTATTATATTAATATGTGGTACACTATTTTTTTTATTTTTCTCTTTATGCATGTGTGTTATGTAATAGTAGAATAGTCATACATAGTTGGCGAGAATTAACCAATAGAACTGTATAACTTGTTGGTATATTTTTATGCCATATTGGTATCATATGATAGTTGTAATATTTTTTGGTTGTTTTAGCTGCATTTTTAAGTGAATTCTATTTCTGAAATTATTTATATGATCATGTTTTGCATTGTTGAGATTCTCTTGTGCCTATGGACATAGAGTATGTGTGTTATGTAATAGTTTTTATAGTTATAGCCAGTTGTTGATACAACCCTGTACAACTATATATCCTGTTAGTATAGCTATATACTATATTAGTATATTGGTATCATATGCTTTTGGATCCTTTTTTGGCTGTATTGGTTGTATTTAATCGGTACACTATTTGTTTTTCTTTTAATAATAGTAGTATCATACAATATCTTCAAAATACTTTATAGCTGCATACCTTTTTGATTTTTCTCTTTATGCTTATCTGTTATGTAATAGTAGTATAGTTATTTATAGTTGAAGGGAATTAGCCAATAAAACTGTATATCCTTTTGGTATAGTTATATGCCATGTTGGTATCATATGGTAGTTGTAACATTTTTAGTTATTTTAGTTGCATTTTTAAGTGTATTCTATTTCTGAGATTATTTATATGAATATGTTTTGCAGTGTTGGGATTTCCTTGTGCCTATGGACATAGATTATAAACCAAAGGTTGATTGGGATACCAACTGCAATGTCATTCGTCTGTTGAAAGAGAATTTAACAAAGACGCAACTTCGGATGTTTAAGAAAACATGCTTTGGATATTTTTTGGATCTACCACTAGTTATTGTGCAGATTCGGTTATGCACCATTTACTTATTAGAGAAGTACACCATGAGGTGAAAAATGAGATGCGGTTTATAGTGAGTGATTCTAGGTTGCACTTTGGTTTTGGTGAATTTACACTCGTTATTGGGCTGAAATGTAAGGGTGATACAAGTATAGAGAGCATACCACAGAATAGGTTGATTTCAAAAAAAATTGGGACTGCATATGTGACATTGGCCTATCTAGTAGACTATTTTACGAAGAAAAAATGGGAGACAGATGATGTTGCGTTGAAGATAATAGTTCTTTATTTTGTGAACAACTTCTTACTTTCTCTACTCAAAACAAAGGTTATTTCATGGTCTTACATTGACTTGGTTGAGTGCAGTGATTTTAATAATTATCCATGGGGTATAGATGTTTATAACGCTACAATCGACTTGTGTTCCAACAAGTTTCAAGATAAGCTTTCTTTTTATAGTTTCGGTGGCTTCCCGTTGGCTTTACAGATTTGGTTGTATGAATGCTACCCAAGTTTGGATGGTCACTTTACGGATCATATTGGAAACAAACTTTCACGAATTCTGAATTGGGTAGTCAAAGGTCAAATACAGAATGAGCAAGTTGCTTTGCGAATGTTTAGCTTGCAACGCGAGTAGGTAATTTTCTCATACTTTTATTGTATCTTTTAATATTTTGATACAGTAGTTTAGTCACAGGTAATTGTAGCAATATCCCAGAGCAATGATATACCATATTGGTATCATATGGTAATAAAGATCTTTTCTGCTACTTATACTTTTATTGCTACTTATACTTTTATTGCTACTTATACTTTTATTGCTACTTATACTTTTAATTTTCTCATACTTTTATTGTATTTTTAATGGTTTGGTACATCAGTTTAGTCACGGGTAGTTGTAGCAATATCCTAGAGCAATGATATACTCCGTTGGTATACATGTATACCATGTTGGTATCATATGGTAATATGGATCTTTTCTGCTACTTATAATTTTATTGCTACATATACTTTTAATTTTTTCATACTTTTATTGTATTTTTTAATGTTTTGGTACAGTAGTTTAGTCATAGGTAGTTGTAGCAATATCCTAAAGCAATGTTATACTCTGTTGGTATACATGTATACCATATTGGTATCATATGGTAATAGAGATCTTTTATCCTTCCATGTTTTGTTATCATTTCTATTTCTAACTAGTGTCATTAATAATTGCAGCTAAAGAACATCACCCCAACTGATATTGAGAAGCAACTATTTTATGTGTGTGGTCTAAACTTTGAAATTGAAGTTGATTGCACTGACAGTCAGCCTGATAGCTTTCAGGTTTTTGGCACTCATATGCCAAAGACACAAAGTATGCATCAAAGTACTGGAGGTGATTCCAAACCTACCAATGCTGAGGTAATGAAAGAGTTACAAGGTTTGAAGCTTTTTTGTAGAGACCAAGTTTGAGCAGGTGCTTGCAGCTATTGGTAGGCAGTCAATGAAATCAGAGGGAAATTCAGCAGTATTGTTCTTTTATATAACATAATACTATAGTATATTGTTCAAAGATGCAATATATGCTTATAGAATACTATTTCATTCTTTACTTTTAGTGCACATAGTATTCTTGTAATATACATAATAATAAAAATTATTATTTTTTCATTTTCAGCATAATGTAATGATTCGATCGGTCGTTTTGAGAAGTTATGTGACTTGCCGGGGTGATCGGTTCGGGTCTGAAGAGATTTCGGAATGAATTGAGACATTTAGTCTCAAAGTTGGAAGCTTAAGTTAAAAAAGTTGACCGGATATTGACTTATGAGTAAACGACTCCGGAATGGAGTTTGATGGTTTTGTTATCTCCGTTGGGTGATTTTGGAATTAGGAGCGCGTTCGGATTGTGATTTGGAGGTCCCTAGTTGAATTAGGCTTGAAATAGCAAAAATTAGAAATTTAGAAGTTTGACCGAGAGTGAAATTTGTGGCTACCGGGCTTGGATTGTAGTTCCGGGAGTTGGAGTAGGTTAGTGGTATTATTTGTGACTTGTGTGCAAAATGTGGGGTCAATCGGACGTGATTTGATAGGTTTTGGCGTCGTTTGTAGAAGTTGGAATTTCCTTAATTTTAATAGGCTTGAATTGGGGGTGCGATTCATGTTTTTGATGTTGTTTGAGGTGATTTGAGGGCTCCACTAAGTTCGTAAGGTATTTTAGGACTTGTTGGTATGTTTGATTAAGGTCACGGGGGGCCTCGGTTTGATTTCGGATGGTTAACGAATCGAAAATGGGACTTAGTGCATTGCTGAAGCTGGGAGTTCTTTAGCGTGATCGCACCTGCGATGGTTCGGCCGCAGGTGCGGTTGGAGTGGCACGGGAGCATGATTTGGTATGACCTTGGGTGTATCGCAGGTGTGGAAAGAATTCAGCAGGTGCGGACTCACACCTGCGCATGGAGGATCGCACAAGCGGAAGAGAGCTTGGGGAGGCTGGTCCGCAGAAGCGGACGAGTTGCGCAGATGCGCACCCGCAGAAGCGGGATTTGCGACAGCAGAAGCGGTTGGTCAGCATTAGTGACTTCTGCATATACGGATGGTTGACCGCAAAAGCGGTGCCGCAGAAGCGGCTAAATGAACCGCATAAGCGAAAAGGCTGGGCAGAACATTTAAATTAAAGGGTTCGTGATTTTTTTTCATTTTGAACATTTCAAGCTCGGGATTAGGCAATTCTTGAGAGGATTTTCGAGGGGTTTCTTGAGGTAAGTCCCTTGTGTTCATTTTTAATCAATAATCTTGTTTCCCCATTGAATTTCCCACCTAGTTTGTGTGTATTTAAGGTGGAATTTGGGAATTTGAGGCTAGAGATTTGGAGAGTTTGATTTGTGGTTTTGGGTGGCGATTTGGTGTCGGATTTTGGTAAATTTGGTATGGTTGGGCTCGTGGTTGGATGGGCTTTCGAATTTTGTGACTTTTATCAGATTTTGAGACGTGGGCCTAGGGGCCGGCTTTTGAGTCGACTTTTGACTTTGATTAATAACTTAGTATTTTCTTATGGAATCGATTCCTTTAGACCATGTTGATTGTATCGAACTATTTGTGGATAGATTCGAGGCATTTAGAGGCTAGTTCGCGAGTCAAGGGTGTGTTGGAGAGGTTGATGACTGAGTCCGAGGGCCTGATTGTGAGGATATTTATGGCATCGGGCTGCACGTCGTAACATGTTTTATTAATTTATGCCGTGATTGGCTTATTATAGCGCTTGGGCAGAAGGAGCCCCTCTGGAGTCTGTACACACCCCTAGTGAGTGTAGGTACCTACTGAGTGTCGAGTGCCGAGCGATTGATAAGAATGAGAGACTGTGAGGTTGGAGTGCATGGGAGGACTAAGTGACTGCTTCTCTGAACCTTTTCACTTGGTTTCATTACTGTTGTACTTCAGTTGGCATATATCATTGTCATGAAATTTCTGAGAGATATTATATCCTGTTTCAATTGAACTTGACATGAATTAATTGTTTTGGCCTTAATGGTCGAATTTGAAAGCATGTCTATATTTCTATGTCGTAATTTTTGTAATTGAGCTATATCCGTAAAGCTCATCACTACTTTCAGCCCATTATTTAGTCTTGTTACTTACTGAGTTGGTTGTACTCACGCTACACCCTTCACTTCGTGTGCAGATCCGGGTGTTTTTGGATACGGTGGGTGTTGATTTTTTTTGTGCAGCTTGATCGTTGGAGATTCCAAGGTAGTTGCCCGGCGTTCACAAACCTTGTCTCTCTTTCCCTATCTTTCTGCTTTATGTATTTAGTTTTAGTCTTTCATAGACATTATTTCTAGACTTGTGTTGTATAGACGCTAATGTACTAAGTGGCACCCCGATGTTGGGAATTTTCGTATTGGGTTTTGACTTTCTATCTAGATTTTGAGAGTTTTGATGATTTAAACGTGTGTTATTCTTATTTTTTCATTTAAAAGTGTTGGAAGTACTTTGAAGTGTCGGCTTCCCTAGTACCACGTTAGGCGCCATCATGACAGGATAGTTTTGGGTCATGACAAGTTGGTATGAGAACCTAGGTTACATAGGTCTCACGAGTCATGAGCATGTTTAGTAGAGTCTTGCGGATCGGTACAGAGACGTCTGTACTTATCTTCGAGAGGCTGTCGAACCCTAAGAAAACTTCACATTCTTGTATTCTTCTCGTGCTGACTTGTTGATTTTGGTAAACATGTGCATTCTATTCTCTCACAGATGGTAAGGACATGTGCTACCGGATAGGACGGACAACCACCAGTGCCACCAGCTAAGGCTATGAGAGGTCAAGGTAGTGGTAGGGGCCGCGGAAGGGGTAGAGGTGCAGCTCGTACAACAGCTAGAGCAGCGCCTGCAGATCTACCAGTTGCTCCAGTGGGGCCAGCACAGGCACCACCTGTGCCCATTGTGATTCCAGGCCTTCAGGAGGCCTTGGCTCAGATTTTGATGGTGTGCACTAGCCTTGCTCAGGCAGTTTCTGTTCCGGCTGTGACAACCACTTCTCAGGCCGGGAGAGGTACTCAGACTCCCACCGCCCGTACACCAGAGTAGGTGATGCAGGGACTTCAAACACCGGGGATACTACCAGCCCAACCGGTAGTAGTTGCTCATGCATATGTGGGTCCTATTATGACTAATGATGAGTAGAGGAGACTAGAGATATTTGGGAGGCTCCAGCCTCCAGCATTCAGTGGGGCTAAGTTTGAGGATGCCCAGGACTTTTTGGATAGGTGCCAGCGACGACAAGTATTCTGGAGACCAGTGGGGTGTCATTCACTACTTTTCAATTTACTGGGGCTACCTTCATATGGTGGGAGGCTTACGAGAGGCGTAGGTCAGTCGGTGCAGCACTACTTACATAGCGTGAGTTCTTCGTTCTGTTTTTGAAGAAGTTTGTGCCACAGTCTCGTAGGGAGGAGCTGCGCAGACAGTTTGAGCAGCTACGTCAGAATGGCATGTCTATGACTCAATACGAGATGAGATTTTTTGAGTTGGCCCGTCACGTAGTTTGGTTGGTTCCCACGGATAGGTAGAGAATTAAGAGGTACATTGATGGCCTCACATATCAGTTGTAGTTGCTTATGACTCGGGAGAGGGTATCCGGTGCTACTTTCGACAAGGCGGTTGATATTGCTCGGCAGATAGAGATGGTCCATATTCAGAAGCGTGAGGCCAAGAGGCCTCGAGGTTCGGGTGGTTTCAGTGGTGTTCCTTTTGGGAAGTCCTATCATAATATGGGTCGTCCTAATAGGCCCGCTCAGATGGCTCGTCCAGTTCACCGTGGTGCATCATCCAGTCATAGTTCGTACAGTGCTCGTCAGGGTCAGTCATCTCTCAGTGCCCTTCCAGCTTAGAGTTTGTCCCGTGCTCCATCGGTTCAGGATTCATCTATGCCAGGTCCTTCTAGCAGTTATCCCGATACTCGGGCGCCCCTTCAGTCCCCACCACCAGCACCGGCCACCGGGCAGTTGTTTTGAGTGCGGGGAGTTTGGGCATATGTGGAGGCAGTGCCCTCGTCGCTCGAGAGGTACAATGCAACAAAGGAGTCAGGCTGTTCGCACCAGTTACTTCACCACCCGTCCAGCCAGCTTGGGGTGGGGCCTAGGTAGCTAGAGGTCACCCTAGAGGGGGAGGCCGATCAGGTAGAGGTCAAGCCTGTATCTATGATATTCCTGCCAGACCAGTTGTTGTTGCTTTAGATGTAGTTATCACAAGTATTGTCTCAGTATGCCACATGGACACTTATGTATTTTTTTAACCCTGGTTCCACTTATTTGTATTTATCATCGTATTTTGCTCATTATCTAGATATGCCCTTTGAGTCCTTAGTTGCACCTATTTATGTATCTACGCTAGTGGCGATACTATTGTTGTAAACCATGTATATCGGTCATGTGTAGTGACTATTGGAGATTGGAGACTAAAGTTGATATCTTATTGCTTAGTATGGTTGATTTCGACGTGATCTTGGATATGGATTGGTTGTCTCCATGTCATATTGTTTTGGATTGTCATGCTAAGACCGTGATGTTGGCGATGCCGGGGTTGCCAAGGATTGAGTGGAGAGATTCTCTAGACTATATTCCCAGGAGAGTGATTTCATATTTGAAGGCCCAACGGATGGTTGGGAAGGGTTGTTTATCTTATTTGGCCTTTGTGAGGGATGTTGGTGCCGATATTCCTCATATTTATTCTATTCTCGTGGTGCGAGATTTTTCGGATGTATTTCCTGCAGACCTGCCGGGCATGCCTCCCGATAGGGATATTGACTTTGGTATTGACTTGGTGCCGGGCACTCAACCCATTTCTATTCCACCGTATCGTATGGCACCAACTGAGTTCAAGGAATTGAAGGAGCATCTTCAGGAACTTCTTGATAAAGGGTTTATTATACCAAATGTGTCGCCTTGGTGTGCACTGATCCTGTTTGTGAAGAAGAAGGAAAGTACTATGCGGATGTGCATCGATTATAAGTAGTTGAACAAAGTTACAATCAAGAAAAAATATCATTTGCCACGCATTGATGATCTATTTGACCAGCTTCAAGGAGCGAGGGTGTTCTCTAACATCGGCTTGAGGTCTAGGTATCACTAGTTGAAGATTCAGGACTCGGATACTCTAAAGATGGCATTCAGGACCCGTTATGGTCATTATGAGTTCCTTGTGATGTCTTTTGGGGTAACCAACACCCCAGCAACATTCATGCATCTGATAAATAGTGTATTTCAGCCTTATCTCGACTTGTTTGTCATAATATTAATTGATGATATCTTGGTGTACTCTCGTAGCCAGGAGGAACATGCCCAACATTTGAGGGTTGTGTTGCAGCGGTTGAGGGATGAGAAACTTTATGCCAAGTTATCCAAGTGTGAGTTTTGGCTTAGTTAAGTGGTGTTCTTGGGGCACGTGGTGTCCAGTGTGAGGATTCAGGTGGATCTAAAGAAGATAGAGGCGGTTCAGAGTTGACCCAGACCATCCTCAGCTACAGAGATTCTGAGTGTTCTCGGCTTTGCCGGTTATTATCATCGCTTCGTGAAGGGTTTCTCGTCTATTGCATCGCCTTGACCAAATTGACCCAGACGGGTGATCCTTTTAGGTGGTCGGATGAGTGTGATGATAGCTTTCAGAAGCTCAAAACTTCCTTGACCACAACTCCAGTTCTAATTTTGCCTTCAGCTTTAGGTTCTTATACAATGTATTGTGATGCTTCTCGAATTGGTATTGAGTATGTCTTGATGCAGGAGGGTAGAGTGATTGTTTATACTTCACGTCAGTTGAAGCCTCATGAGAAGAACTACCATGTTCATGATTTGGAGTTAGATGTCATCGTTCACGCATTAAAGATTTGGAGGCATTATCTCTACGGTGTGTCTTATGAGGTATTTAAGGATCACCGGAGTCTCCAGCACTTGTCCAAATAAAAGGATATAAATTTGAGGCAGTAGAGATGGTTGGAGCTACTAAAGGATAATGTTATCACTATTCTGTATCATCTTGGAAAGTCCAATGTGGTGGCCGATGCCTTGAGTAGAAAGGCAGTGAGTATGGGTAGCCTTGCATTCATTCCTGTTGGTGAGAGACCTTTTGTAGTTGATGTTCAGGCCTTGGCCAACCAGTTTGTGAGATTAGATATTTCGGAGCCCAGTCGGGTTCTAGCTTGTGTGGTTTCTCGGTCTTCCTTATATGATGGCATCAAATTGTGCCAGTATGATGATCCCTATTTGCTTGTCCTTAAGGACAAGGTTTAGCACGGTGATGCCAGAGACGTTACTATTGGGGATGATGGGTTGTTGATGATGCATGGTCGGATTTGTGTGCCTAATGTAGATGGGTTACGTGAGTTGATTCTTGAGGAGGCCCATAGTTTGCGGTATTCCATTCATCCGAGTACCGCGAAGATATACCAGGACTTGAGGCGGCACTATTGCTGGAGAAGAATGAAGAAGGATATAGTGGGGTTTGTAGCTCGGTGCCTTAACTTTCAGCATGTAAAGTATGAGCATCAGAGACCGGGTGGATTGCTTCAGAGGCTAGAGATTCCAGAGTGGAAATGGGAGTGGATTACCGTGGATTTTGTAGTTGGGCTCCCACGGACTTTGAGAAAGTTTGATGCTATTTGGGTGACTGTGGATCGGATGACCAAGTCTGCACACTTCATTCCAGTTGGGACTACTTATTCTTCAAAGAGGTTGACTGAGATTTTCATCCGCGAGATTGTTCGTTTTCACAGTGTGCCAGTGTCCATCATTTTAGATTGGGGCACGCAGTTTACATCGCAGGTTTGGAGAGCTGTGCAGCGAGAGTTGGGCACCCGGGTTGAGTTGAGTACATCATTTCACCCTCAGACGGACGGATAGTCCGAGCGCACTATTCAGATATTGGAGGACATGCTACACATTTGTGTCATTAATTTCGAGGGTTCTTAGGATTAGTTTCTGTCTCACGTAGAGTTTGCCTACAACAACAGCTACCAGTCGAGCATTCAGATGGCTCCATATGAGGTTTTATATGGTAGACGGTGACGATCTTCAGTGGATTGGTTTGAGCATGGGGAGGCTAGTCTATTGGGTACTGACTTGGTTTAGGATGTTTTGGACAAGGTTAAATTGATTCAGGATCGACTTTGCACGGTGCAATCCAGACAGAAGAGTTACACCAATAAGAAGGTTCGTGATGTTGCTTTCATTGTTGGGGAGAAGGTACTGCTCAAGGTTTTGGTGAGGTTGATTGGGAGGGCGGTGCCAGTGGTGTCAATGTGAAGAATGTCACAACAAGGCATGTCATAGTTAATGATGATTTCCGTTCTGGTAAAATGTTATATATGTAATTTTTTTATTCTTTTTTTATTTATTTAACTTTATGTATTTTTGCGTTCACTAACCTTTTTAAAACTTTTTTCAGCCCTCTTTGTAAATGAGCATAATCTCCGCTTGGATTCTAACTTTGAACTGTATGCATCTGCAATTGATCAAATCACCGCCATTACACAACAGGCAAAATATAAGCAGCCATCTCATGATGTTAAAAAGTCTGGACCTGCGCCATTGCCATCAGGAATCTCTGCATAGACACGACCAGATGTTGTTATTGAGTCTAAAGCTCCTCCTTTACTATAAAATACTGCTCCACATGGTACGATTATTGATGTTACAAATTCTGAAGTTGGTATGTAAATGAGAGATTTTTGATAGTTTTTTATTTAAATAGTGATGTTGATAATGCTTTTATGTGTTTAACATCTCAGGTTGATAGTGTTGGTCAAGCGGATATTGGTGGCAGTAATGTGAATTTGCCTTCTGGTAACATCTTATATATATATATATATATATATATATATATATATATATATATATAACTTTTCAGTCTTTTTATTAAATTTCTTAACTTTATATATTTGTTCATTCACTAACATTTTGTAATTTAAGCTCCCTGTCGACACAAGGGTGATCTTGTCTTGGATTCTGATTTTGAATATACTGAGTCTCAACTTGATCTAATTGCTGCCATTACACAAGAAGGGAGACGTAATGTAAATCAATATGGAAATGAACTAACAACTCGTGATGTAAATAAGTCTAAACCTGATCAGTCGGTATCAAGAACTGATGTCCAGACACAAATAGATGTTGAAACAACTCCTGCAGTTTTCACACGGAGAAGGCATCCTACAGTTGTAAAACAGTCGTCGTATAGGAATGACTGGCAATCTAGTGTTAGTGCAGTTGGGGGATCCTCGAAGGTTATCAAAGGAAGATTTCCATTTGTAAATGACATTTCAGTGGTTGTTAATTATAAACTTACGACTGCATTCTCAAACTTTGTTGAAGCAGACATGCAATTGAGAGAGTGCGTATTTCTTTCCATGTACTTCTGTTTTCATGTTTTCTTAATTTTTGTTGATGTATTTTCTTATCCATATCTTCTTTTATATGAAATAGGGAAGTGTATTTACCCGGTGATCGGAAGTTATATCCTTGTTTTGACTTTAAAGTTGAACAGATTGATGATAAGATGTTTTTCTATACATTAAACTATTCTGGCAGGCCGCTATCTAGTTCGGTATGTGTATTGTTTTTATTTTTGTTTTTGTATTAGTTCATGCATATCGTTAGTGTTAGCCATGTTTTCTTCCTCCTTTTTTTGCAGCACTTGAATATTATATTCTACTATCTTAGGAAGAAGGCGAAATATGGAATTAATATGCCAATCAAAGTCACAACTACAGATACTCTTTTTAATAATATCATTCAAGGTGGGTTGCTCTGATGGTAAGCACCCTCCACTTCCAACCAAGAGGTTGTGAGTTCGAGTCACCCCAAGAGCAAGGTGGGGAGTTCTTGGAGGGAAGGATGCCGAGGGTCTATTGGAAACAGCCTCTCTACCCCAGGGTAGGGGTAAGGTCTGCGTACACACTACCCTCCCCAGACCCCACTAGTGGGATTATACTGGTTATTGTTGTTGTTGTATTCAAAGGGTTTACATAGAATTTGTAAAAAGTGGGAAACAAGATCATTTGATTGATAGATCAGACGATATCATGGAGTACATCAAAGGAATTAGGATGTATTGCAACACTCTATGGAACCAGGTTGATTATGTCCTCTTTCCAATTAATTTGGAAGAAAAGTAGCATTGGATATTGGGGTGTGTATCATTCCATAAGAGATATTTTTATGTATATGACTCGTTACGTAGTCGGAAGCACAAAAACACTATTCAAAAGGTGGCAAAGGTATATGCTGTGTTGATCCTCCTGTTTCTAGTTAGCACTGAATTTTATAACCAAAGAAGTGACATTGTAGTAGAAAATGGTCTGCACATAGGAAAGGACTTGACTGATCCATTTGAGATTGAACTAATTACAAATCTTCCAACACAACAAAATTCGTAAGAATAGTTACTTTTTTTTACTTTGTTTTCCTCATTCATAGTAATATTTTTCACTACTAATCGATTTTTATAATCTATTCATTTGTTTTATTTCAGAGATTGTGGAGTATATGTTGCATGCTTTGCTGAGTACATTATTGAAGGTCTTCCAATCCTTGTTGCCAATTTTAATGTGGATGGTCTTCGAGCTAAGTTTGGTATACTGTTGTAGCACTATGGGAGGAACAAGCAGTTGCATGGTGAATCAAGTGAATCTGAGGCTCCAGTAGTAACAAAACAGACTCGTGGAAAGAAGCGCAAGAAGTAGTATAGGTCTCTTTTTGCTTTTAGTTAATTGTAGTATGAAAACTTTGTAGGATTTTAATAATTTTTGGTGAAGTATGGTATTTTTGCATTATTAGATTGTAAAAACGCTAGCTTTTAAAAGTGTGTTCTAGGAATACAATTATAACAGTACAATATATTGCTATAACCTTAATGTTGGAATCTATCTTCAGTTTGTTTCATTTTGGAAGACTATAGGAGTTTTAATTACCAGAATTAGGCGTGATAAAGCTGCATCTTTTTTCCTCTCGAAGATTCGGATTAGCTGCTGAAGGAGAGGAAGAGTCGGAAAACAAATTCCTTCATATTTGGCAGATTTTGTTCTTCCATAATGGGCAATTTTCATTTTTTTTTTAACTTGCGCGATTGCAACTTGTTCCCTTCTTGCTGCTGCTATGATTCCTGGAGCCTAGACTATCAACGAGGACGAATATTTCAATAAAGAATTCTCCACAGAAAGGAGTAAAATTGTTCCTCCACTACTTTTCTTAGGCTTCTTCAATAAAGTTGTTGATTTATTAGCAGTGCCTTTCAGAGACAAAATTTTCTTTGCACTTGAAGTCAAGCAATTAGGATCAATATTCCCTCTTTTGATAGCTGGTTGTCTAGGCGATTTCATTTTAGGAGAGACCGGTGGAGTTGTTACTGAAATCTTGACTTTAGTACTACTATTTATAGTAAGAGGAGCATTGTTATTTCATTGTAACACAACAACAAAAGTTGTTTTTGGAGGTGTCTTTTTAAGATAGTTACGACGTTCAAAAAGAGGAACTATGTTGCTATTTGGTTGAAGAACAGGGCGACCATTGATTTGAATGAGAAGAAATATTTTTAGAAAGCGAATTAGTTTTGGATTTGTATTGTTGCACCAGTTGTATTCTGCAAAGAATTTGGTTCATGTATATTAGTACAGTAGAACTATATACCAATCAGGTATACAAATATACCATTTGGGTATCACGTTATGTTTGACTACCTTTTTTCAAGTAACCAATAGATGTAACTACTGGCATGAGTTGTAAGTGTGCCAGTTTTGTTGAGGTATGTACAAATGTTATATTGTTTTGGTGCACCACTTGTATTTCTGCACATATTTTGGTTTAACCATATTAGTGCAATACAAATATATACCAATAAGGTATACAAATATATCATTTGAGTATCACATTGTATTTGAGTACCTTTTCTCTGCAGTAACTGTATGTAAATGGCTTTCAATTTGTTATACTTCACTACTGACATGAGCTGCAAAGTGCGCCCATTTTGTTGAGAAAGTATGTACATATGTTGCATTTTTTTGGTGGACCACTTGTATTTCTGCACATATTTTGGTTTAACCATACTAGTGCAATACAACTATTTACCAATAAGGTATATAAGTATACCATTAGGGTATCACTTCATCTTTGAGTACCTTTTTCCCCTGCAGTAATTAGATGTAAATGGCTTCCAATTTATTATACTTCAATACTGACATGAGTTGCAACGTCTGCCCATTTTGTTGAGTAAGTATGTACATATGTTGTATTTTTTGGTGGACCACTTGTATTTCTGCATATATTTTGGTTTAACCATATTAGTACAATACAATTATATACCAATAGGGTATACAAATATACCATTCGGGTATCACATTATATTTGAGTACCTTTTTGTTATACTTCAATATTGACATGAGTTGCAAAGTGTGCCCATTTTATTAAGGAAATTGTAACGACCCGACCGGTCGTTTTGAGTATTTACACTTCACTCGGTTGTTTGGGGGCATGAGTAGCTCCGTATGATGTCTTATGACTTATTTGAATCGTCGGTTTTGGTTTTCAGGTTATTCGGAATTGATTTGAAAGGTTGATTCTCAACTAGAAGCTTTAAATTTGAAAAAGTTGATCAAGTTTGACTTTTTATGAACTGAACTCGGAACGGAATTTTGATGGTTCCGTTAGCTTTGTTGGGTGATTTTAAACTTAGAAGCATGTCTGGATTGTTATTCGAAGGTCCGTAGTGGAATTTAGCTTGAAATGACGAAAGTTGATTTTTTTTGGGAAGTTTGACCGGGGGGTTGACTTTTTGATACTGGGGTCGGAATCCGATTCTAGAAATTAAAATAGGTCCTTCATGTGAAATGTGACGTGTGTGCAAAATTTGAGGTCAATCGGACATAAATCGATAGGTTTCGGCATCAGTTGTGGAAGTTAAAGTTTCAAAGTTCATAGATTTTAATTTGAGGTGCGATTGGTCGTTTCAATGTGGTTATGTGTGATTTGAGGCCTTGAGTAGGTCTGTGTTATGTTATTGGACTTCTTAGTATATTCGGATGGGGTCCCGAGTGGCCCGGATGAGTTTTGGACAAGGTTCATATCATTTTCACTTAATGTGCAAAGCTGAAGGCTGCTGGTTCTGGTATGATCGCACCTGCGGTTGGTTTGCACAGGTGCGATGGTCGCAGAAGCAACAAAGGCGTCGCAGATGCGAGATGAGAGCTGGATGAGGAAGACCGCAGAAGCGGAGATTTGGGAGCATATGCGATGCCGCAGGTGCGGCAGCTCGAGCACAGGTGCAGAGTTGGAGGGTGTCAGCAGAGGTTGTAGGTGCGATGGGATTTCCGCACCTGCGATTGCGCAGATGTAGAAAGGGAGTCGCAAAAGTGAAAATGGTGAGGAAGCCGGTCAGTGCAGGTGCGAAGTGGTTCCGCAAAAGCGATGGTCGCAGGTACGACGAATTGACCGCAAATGCGGAAGTGCTGGGCAGAATGTTATATACAAGGGTTCGCGATTTTGGCTTCATTTTTACATTTACAAGCTCGGATAGAGGCGATATTTGGAGCAAATTTCACCATATGAATTGGGGTAAGTGTTCTCTACTCGGTTTTGGTTATATTTCATGAATCTATCTTCATGTTTAGCAATTGGTTGAGGAATTTAAAGAGAAATTTAAGGGTTTTGGCCTAAAGATTCATAATATGAATTTTCGAGTTTTGAATATCGAATTGGAGTCGGATTTGAGTGAAACTAGTATGGTTGGACTCGTAATTAAATGAGTTGTTTAATTTTGTGAATTTTGTCGGGTTTCGAGGTGCGGGCCCAGGTTGGTTCCTTTAGCATTGCTTGATATACTTGAGTTATTTTTGGTTAGTTTCGAGCCGTTTGGAGGTCGGAACGTGCGAGATGGCATCGTTGGAGCACCGCTTGGCTTGCTCGACATTGGTATTGGCTTGTTCGAGGTAAGTAACTCTTCTAATCTTAGTGTTGAGGGTGTGAAACCCCGAAATACGTGTTATGTGATTGGTATTAAGGTGACATACATGCTAGGTGACGGGCGTGCACCATGTGAATTAGGACTCTGTTGTTTCCATGGCGCTGTATAGTGGTCCTACTTTGTTGATATCCATGTGTTTCATCATGTGATAAAGTAGGTAAGTTGTCAATCATGCTAGATATCATATTTAGGCATTATGCCGATATTGTTTAGACCCATAGTGGTCGTTTCTTACTGTCATCTCACTGATTTCATTGATATTTTGTACTCAGTCATATTCATGCATTCATATCATATTTCAGTCTCAGTTATTTATCGATACATCGTATCATTGTTGTCGGGCTAGTTTCATGACATTATGAGCCCGTGAGTGAGACCGGAGAGATTGATGACTGAGTAAGGTCGGGGGCCTGTTTGTGAGGATGTTGTCATTATAGCACGTGAGTTGTCCGTGCGTTTCCAGATGTTGATATTATAGCACGTGAGTTGTGTGTGCGATTTCAGATATTGATATTCTGGAACGTGAGTTGTCCGTGCAGCGCGTGAGTTATCCATGCGAATTATAGCGCTTGGGCTGAAAAGAGCCCCTCCGGAGTCTGCATATCCCCAGTGAGCACAGTCGACTATAAATAGGGATCATGCTGCACGCCGTAGCGGGTATGGTATAGCGCTGAGTGTTTGAGTGTGCTGAGCATAGTAAGAGAGAATGCGAGACAATGAGATTGAGTACTCTGAGAATGTGAGTACATGAGCTCATCATCAAGATGTATTGCATTTGACATGCATACTTGAGAAACATGCATAGAGGAGCATTTCCTTCCGCTACCCAGTTTTGGGAACATTTATGATTTTACATGTAGGCATAGAGAAGTACCTTCCTCATGCTATCTGAAAATGAAGCATCTTACTATTTGTTTAAAGGAGTTTTGGGAAAAATCACAGTTTTCAAAACTTAATCGTATATTGGCTTTTCGGTAAAAGATTTGGATTTTCACTGAGATACTTGAAAAGAAATGCCTATTTTTTCTGGAACTGTGAACGAACTTAGCTTTTATTTCTGAGATTCTTCTTTTGTTATTGTACTATGCTGTTATGAACTGTTGGGGAATATTAGTGTTGAACCCGACCTTTTTGTTAGCTCATCACTACTTTCAACCTAAGGTTAGGTTTGTTACTTATTGAGTACATGGGGTCGGTTGTACTCATACTACATTTCTGCACCTTACGTGCAGATGTTGGCTGCTGATGTTGCTGTGTTCGATGGGAGCTAGATTTGAAGATGTACTGCGTCCCGATTGTAGCTGCCTCTTGTTCATGGTAGCCTTAGATCTATAAAACTCTGGTTATGTACTTTTCAAACAGGTGATGTATTTATTTCATTCTCGCTTTGTAAACTCTATTCTTAGAAGCTCATGATTTGTACTACTATTTCTTGGAAAATATATAAGATTCAGATAATTTCTTTACTTAATTTCTTTAATTATTGTTATTGGAATTAGTTAGTGGTTAACTGGCTTACCTAGTAGGTGCCATCATGACTAGTTGGATTTTGGGTCGTGATAAGGTATTATCAGAGCTCCAGGTTTATAGGTTCTACAAGTCATGAGCAAGTGTCTAGTAGAGTCTAGTGGATCGATATGATGACATCCATACCTATCTTCGAGAGGCTACATGACATTTAGGATATACTTCCCATCTTTTTTTCCTTATCGTGTGATATTGATTCAGCTTGAAGCGTAACTCTTTGAATTTCTTCCACGCATTCGTATGCGTATACGAGCGCTCAGTATCAGCTGTGCATTATTGTCTTGTGATTCTATGAACGGGGTTCGAGATGTGATTTTTATGTGCTGATGATGGGCTATTCTGAAGGACTGGAGGCCAGGTTTTGACTCTATCTCGAGCACAGAGATTTTGATTATGTGAGCACGTACTTTTGGACTTATACGTCCGGTAGTGTTCCTATGAGTGGAATTTGTGTCTCGATGAGTGGTAGAATGACTATGTGGTGAGTATGATGTGACTGTGAGATGTGTTCAGATTGTTTGAATGTGACGAGAAGAGTTTACTTGAGATGTAGCAAGGACTATGGGGTGTCTGATTTTTGTCTTAATTTGGTGTATGGTCTCGATTTATGGGTGTGTGGAGGGATCTCTCATGTTGTTGAGTTGTGGAGTGAAGTAGATTCTCATGTCTTGTTGATGAGTTCAGAATCGAGAAGATTAAGTGATTGCGTAGTAGTCGTGACTGTGGAAGGGTATAGAGAGATGTCAGTTTGAGGCAGAGCAGGTGGGTTATCTCCTGCGAGGTGTCCTGAGGTTGTGTGGTCCTTATGATGTTTAGTAGAGAGTTCTCTTTTACCGATGAATGATATATGTTGCAATTTGAGTTTAGATCGCTTGTGGAAGTTGGCTTGACTATTACAAGGGTGAATACGAGATTTACAGATAATGTGAAGTAATAGATGGTTTGCGTTACAGGAGCTCAGGAAGGATTTGGTTGAAGCTCACTGCGGTATTATGGCAGTAATAGAGTATGTGCATTGTGAGTTGTGTGTTTTGATCTATGGCTTTAAGCCAAGTGGGGCAGTCTGCTATTGACGAGTTGATTGCACGATTATGTGTTGTATTGGTTTCGGTTTGAGGTATATTGGTGAATCAGCTATGACTGCATGGGTTGAGATTGAGAATGACTCGAGTAAGGGAATTGCTGGATACGGGTTGTATTACAGTCTATGGGTATATGGGAATTATGGAATGATTGAGTGGTTAGTCGTGAAAGATGTAGTGTGCATGGAGTAGGAATTTGCTTGGTCACGTTAAGGTGGGGTTACTCATTTGGGTGTCGTCGTGCCAATGGGGCACCAGTCGTTTGGCCCTTTTGGGGTGGTGCAATTGAGATTTGAGTAGAGTGGATGACTCTTGAGAATAGTTCTAATGGATCCAGGAATTATATGTAGCAATTGAGAATTTTTAAGATTTGTATATGGCTAGAAACTGGGAGTTGCATTAGATGGTGTCGAGACTTGTGGCATTTTATATCATTGTGGATTATGCATTTCAGTATCAAGAAGGTGAAGGAAACAATTTTAGGTTCACATAAGGTCTATTTAGAGTGGGTGTCACGGTTGTGGTGCTTTGGGGTGATTAAGAGGGAAGTCAACGACTTATGGGCCTTAAGGCGTTAGGGTTTTATACTAGGGTCTCTTGTGTGGTGAATTTTGTTCAAGAGTCGTGGTGTTCCAGCAAGGAGAAGTATCCGTTTTAAGGCAATTTGGAAAGGACTTGTAGAAATAGGACAACGTGGTAGTAGGTTGGATCATCACAGTAACAGATATAATCGGGTCTTTGGGTACTTATGATGTGGCTAGCCTCTACTGGTGTTTTGTGGCAATGCTCTTGGGTTTTGGAGATCTGCATGGCTGGGTTGAGTTAGAGAGATTCAGTTATGATAGCTTGGTTGTGTGCAAATGGGTTTCGAAGAGTTCTCAATGGTTTCTACCACGGTTCGAGGAGTATATTTCCTACCGGCATGAGGAATATGTTGCGTATTGGGATTTTCTTTGGGATGAGATCAAATGGAAGGTTTCTGACTGATCGGGTATGTATTTTTCTTGTGACTCAGAGTTGATTATGAGATTCTTGTACTCTTCGCAAGATAGCATGGTAGATGCGGTGTATTGCGTGGGATTGAGATTTGCATGTGCAAGGTCACAATTCAGTTTTGAAGGGAAGGACATAAATTCGTAGGCAGCATGGACGGTTTCAGATGACTAGGCAAATGATATTACTAATTAGTATGGCTTGATGAGAGATGAGTTAGACATTCTGGCGGTGGAGTTGGGATCAGATATGGTGATTCGTGTGTTCTATGGAATTGGAGATTGAGAGTTCTCAAGAGCAGGTTATTTTCATGGTTGTGGACTGTGAAGTCATGGTCGAAGCTAGCTAGACGATAGTATCTGTTATGATTCAGTCATTGCGGACTTTCAGGGGATTATTTATCTGTTTGTGGGTGACCAGAGTTGATTTGGGTTCCATTGGTAGTCCCAATTAGGATGTGTATTCTACACCGAGTTGGATTGGTTAGCTCCATAATGCTATTGTTGAGGGATGTGTCATTCGATTGTTTCTGAGCTTATTTGTGTCCTAAAATAATCTATGAGTTACTCTTGTATGCTACGATGAGTTGTGATTCGTTGGTTATAAGCACCCCTGGTGCGGTTTTATTTGGGCTTTATAGCGAAATTTGAGTGAGATGAGTATTTGAGTATTGCGTGATTGTTTGGGCGTTGGCTATGTTCTTTCCGGATTGTGGTATTGTGTTATTTGCTCTCTGGGGTTACGGTAATGCACTTTGGATACTTGATGTCGAATTTTGCGTGGTTATTGATTTTGAGCATGGTGGCTGAGGTATTTCATATGGACCAGTATTTGGATGGGGTCACGCATTACAACGGAGTTATGTTGAGATATGATCCCTTGTGTTAGATTCTTGTGTTTTGGTTCTACGGTGTGTGATAGGTTCTTAGCATCGTGTTGTGGTGGTACTTGTTGATCTTGAGGGACAGTTCTCCTGTCTAAGTCAGTTTTCCATTATTTGAGTATATTTGGAATGTTGCTTATTGGTGCACGGATTGCACGGGTTATGGCTTTAGATTGTATTGATGTGTCATGTCACTAGAGTGGCCAGGTTGAATGAGATGAGGTCATTGGACCTAGAATGGATACTATCAGAATTGATTACAATATGGTTGGAAGGATAATATCGAAATTCGGTTTAGAAATTTGTTATAGTTCTTGTCGAAGGAGATGGAGTACCATGACTTGTCGATCTGATGAATGGTTATGAGTTCTGCATGTTTCTTTCATCATTGGCAGTGTATGAAGGTTTAGAATGAGGTTTTGTTTGATATGAGGTTGTTACCGGTATTGGGTTGATTAGAGCAGCTACTGTGATTAGAAATCTTTGTTTCGAGCGTTTTGAGCTATGTGGTATTTGAGTTTTGAGTATTTGAGTTATGGTTATGGTTTTTGGTACAGCTTGTTCAGACTTATACAATGTGTAGGTTGCGGATTCAGATCTTATAAGAAATTCCGGATGTTGGAAATTGGATTTGAAGGCTTATGGGCTAGGTTGAATTGAGAAATTTCAGTTATGTTATGCCATCGGACCTGTATGGATAGGGTGACGTGGGGTCACCCCCGGGTATGTACATGTTAAGGTTATACGGCGGATTGATGGCTTTGAGAACAACTCTGGACATCTTCGAGGATGAACGCATGTTTAAGTGGGGGAGGATGTAACAATCCGACCAGTTATTTTGAGCATTTACACTTCGCTTGGTTGTTTGAGGGCATGGGTAGCTCCGTATGATGTATTATGACTTATGTGAATCGTCAGCTTTGGTTTTCAGGTTATTCGGAATTGATTTGAAAGGATGATTCTCAGCTAGAAGCTTTAAATTTGAAAGAGTTGACCAAGTTTTAATTTTTGTGGATTTGAACCTGGAACAGAGTTTTGATGGTTCCGTTAGCTCCGTTGGGTGATTTTGGACTTAGGAGGGCGTCCGGATTGTGATTCGGAGGTCCGTAGTGGAATTTGGCTTGAAATAGCTAACGTTGAATATTTTCGGGGAGTTTGACCAGGGGGTTGACTTTTTGATATCAGGGTCGGAATCCGATTTTGAAAATTGGAATAGGTCCGTAATGTGAAATGTGACGTGTGTGCAAAATTTGAGGTCAATCGGACGTAATTCGATAGGTTTCGGCATCGGTTGTGGAAGTTGAAGTTTCAAAGTTCATAGAATTTGATTTGAGGTGCGATTCATCATTTTGATATGGTTATACGTGATTTGAGGCCTTGAGTAGGTCCGTGTTATGTTATTTGACTTGTTAGTATATTCGGACGGGGTCCCGAGTGGCTCGGATAAGTTTTGGATGAGGTTCGGATCATTTTCACTTCATGTGCAAAGTTGAAGGTTGCTGGTTCTGGTATGATCGCACATGCGGTTGGTTTGCGCAGGTGCGATCAAAGGCGTCCCATATGCGAGATGAGAGATGGATGAGGAAGACCGTAGAAGCGGAGATATAGGAGCATACGCGATGCCGCAGGTGCGGCAGCTCGAGCGCAGGTGCGGAGTTGGAGGGTGTTAGCAGAGGTCGCATGTGTGATGGGATTTCCGCACCTGCGATTGCGCAGATACGGGCAGGTAGTCACAGAAATAGAAATGGTGAGGAAGCCGGGCAGCACAGGTGCAAAGTGTTTCCGCAAAAGCGGTGGTCGCAGGTGCAACGAATTGTACGCAAATGCGGAAGTGCTAGGCAGAATGTTATATACAAGGGTTCGCGATTTTGGCTTCATTTTTACATTTTCAAGCTCGGATGAAGGCGATATTTTGAGCAAATTTCACCATATTAATTGGGGTAAGTATTCTCTACTCGGTTTTGGTTATATTTCATGAATCTATCTTCACTTTTAGCAACTGGTTGATGAATTTAAAGAGAAATTTGAGGGTTTTGGCCTAAAGTTTCATAATATGAATTTTCGAGTTTTGAACATCGAATTTGAGTCGGATTTGAGTGAAACTAGTATGGTTGTACTCGTAATTGAATAGGTTATTGAATTTTGTAAATTTTATCGGGTTCCGAGGTGCGGGCCCGGGTTGGGCTTTTGGCCAATTTCGGGCTTTTGGTTCAAGAATTGATGTTTTTCGATTGAGATTAGTTCCTTTAGCATTGTTTGATGTACTTGAGTTGTTTTTGGTTAGTTTCTAGCCGTTCGAAGGTCAGAACGCGTGGGATGGCATCTTTGGAGCACCGCTTGGCTTGCTCGGCATTTGTATTGGCTTGTTCGAGGTAAGTAACTCTTCTAATCTTAGTGCTGAGGGTATGAAACCCCAAAATACGTGTTATGTGATTGGTATTGAGGTGACTCACATGTTAGGTGACGGGCGTGTGGGCGTGCACCATGTGAATTGGGACTCTGATGTTTCCATGGCACTGCATAGTGGTCCTACTTTGTTGATATCCGTGTTTTCATCATGTGATAAAGTAGTTAGGTTGTCAATCATGCTAGATATCATGTTAGGCATTATGCCGCTATTGTTTGGACCTATAGTGGTCGTTTCTTACTGTCATTTCACTGATTTTATTGATATTTCGTACTCAGTCATATTTATGCATTCATATCATATCTCAGTCTCAGTTATTTATCGACACATCGTATCATTATTGTCGGGCTAGTTTCATGACATTGTGAGCCCGTGAGTGAGACCGGAGAGATTGATGACTGAGTGAGGCCGGGGGACTGCTTGTGAGGATGTTGTCACTATAGCACGTGAGTTGTCCGTGCAACACGTGAGTTGTCTGTGCGATTCCAGATGTTGATATTATAACATGCGAGTTATCCGTGCGGCACGTGAGTTGTCCGTGCAATTCCAGATATTGATATTATGGCGCGTGAGTTGTCTATGCAGCACGTGAGTTGTTCGCGCGGATTATAGCGCTTGGGCTGAAAGGAGCCCCTCTGGAGTCTGCACATCCCCAGTGAGCGCAGTCGACTATAAATAGGGATCGGGCTGCACGTCACAGTGGGTATGGTACAGCGCTGAGTGTTTGAGTGTGCTGAGCATAGTGAGAGAGAATGTGAGACAGTAAGATTGAGTACTCTGAGAGTTTGAGTACATGAGCTCATCATCGCGATGCATTGCATTTGACATGCGTACTTGAGATACATGCATAGAGGAGCATTTCCTTCTGCTACCCAGTTTTGGGGACATTTATGATTTTACATGTATCTTGACATGTAGGCATAGAGAAGTACCTTCCTCATGCTATCTTAAAATGAAACATCTTACTATTTATTTAAAGGAGTTTTGGGAAAATCACAGTTTTCAAACTTACTCGTGTATTGGCTTTTCGGTATAAGATTTGGATTTTCACTGAGATACTTGAAAAGAAATGCCTATTTTTCTGGAACTGTGAACGAACTAAGCCTTTTATTTCTGAGATTCTTCTTTTGTTATTGTACTATGCTGTTATGAACTGTTGGGGAATATTGATGTTGGACCCGACCTTTTTGTTAGCTCGTCACTACTTTCAACCTAAGGTTAGGTTTGTTACTTGTTGAGTACATGGGGTCAGTTGTACTCATACTATACTTCTGCACCTTGCGTGAAGATGTTAGCTGCTGGTGTTGCTATGTTCAATGAGAGCTGGATTTGAATATGTACTTGTCCCGATTGTAACTGCCTCTTGTTCGTGATAGCCTTAGATCTATAAAACTCTTGTTATGTACTTTTCAAACAGACGATGCATTTATTTCATTCCCGCTTTGTAAACCCTATTCTTATAAGCTCATGATTTGTACTACCAGTTCTTGGAAAATGTATAAGATTAAGATAATTTCATTACTTAATTACTTTATTTATTGTTATTGGAATTGGTTAGTGGTTAACTGGCTTACCTAGCGGGTTGGGTTAGGTGCCATTACGACTCGTTGGATTTTGGGTCATGACAGAAGTATGTACAGAAGTTGCATTTTTTGGTGCACCACTTGTATTTCTACATATATTTTGGTTTAACTATATTAGTGCAATATAACTATATACTAATAAGGTATACAAATATACCATTTGAGTATCACATTGTATTTGAGTATCTTTTTTCCCTGCAATAACTACATGTAAATGGCTTCCAATTTGTTATACTTCTATACTGGCATGAGCTGCAAAGCGTGCCCATTTTGTTAATGATGTATGTACTTATGTTGTATTTTATTGATGGATCACTTGTATTTCTGCACATATTTTGGCTTAACCATATTAGTGCAATACAACTATATACCAATAAGGTGTACTAATATACCATTAGGGTATCTGTGATGACTCAAAATGTCATCTTTAAATTTAATAAGTAATTTTATGTTCTAAGACCTCGAAAAGCACCATTTATTATTCCTAGACTTGCGTGCACAGTCCATATATTTTTCGGAAAGTTTTTATGTGAAAAATGGATTAAAATAGGAAATAGAGCTTTAAAACTCAACTAAGTTGACTTTGTTCAACATTTTGAGCAAACGGACCCGGATCAGTATTTTGAAAATTTTAGTAGGTCCGTATCATGATTTGGGACTTGGGCGTATGCCCGGAATCAAATTCCGAGGTCCCTAGCCCGAGTTATGGAATTTTGATGAAAAATTAAAAGCTTGAAAGCTTAATGATTTCTAAGAAATTACTGATGCTGGATTTATTGACCTCGGGTCCGTATTTTGGTTTCGGAGCCCGGTATAGGTCCACTATAATATTTATGATTTTTCTGCCGAATTTGGTGAGAATCGGAGTTGATTTGACGTGATTCGGACGTCCGGTTGTAAAAATATAAGTTTTAAAGTTTTCTTGAAAACTTCCTTTGATTTGGTGTCCGATTCATAGTTCTAGGTGTTAGTTTGGCAATTTGATCGCGCGAGCAAGTTCGTATGACGTTTTAGAACTTGTGTGCATGTTTGGTTTGGAGCCCCGAGGGCTTGGGTGAGTTTCGGATAGGCTACGAGATGATTTCGGACATAGGAAATCTGGTTTTCTGCAGACTTCAGGCTTCTAGTGTCTTCTTCTTCGCGTTTGCGAAGAGCAAATTGGGCTGGCACGTTTTGTGCTTCGCGTTCGCGGAGGCTTGAGGTTCAAAGCTTCGCCTCGCGATAGAAGCCTCGCATTCGCGAAGGCCAAGCCAGGCATGCTTCGCGTTTGCGAGGTAGCCCTCGTGTTTGCGAGGTAGCCCTCGCGTTTGCGAGGTAGCCCTCGCGTTCGTGAGGTAGCCCTCGCATTTGCAAAGAGTAAAATTTGACAGCACATAATTGTGCTTCGCGAACGCGAGGCACTGACCGCGTTCGCGAAGGGTAAAAATCCCAGAAACAGAACTTAAGTTCTAGAAATGGGGTTTCGACCTATTTTTAATTCTTTTCCATTTTTGAGCTCGGGTAAGGCGATATTTGGGCGATTTTCATGGGAAAATATTAGGGTAAGTGTTCCTTATCCTATATTGATTATATTTTATAATTTCATACTCATTTATATCATGAATCCGTGAATTTATGGAAGAAAAATCTGATTTTTATAAAATCTTCCAAAAACGAAAAATTAAGATTTGAAGGTCCATTTGATATCGGAATTGGACAAACTTGATATGGTTGAACTCGTATCGGAACGGGTACTGGAAGACTCTTTCTTACCAGTCAATCAAGTAGTACAAGAACTGTATCTTATCTTATAGCCCGGCGCGGCGGGTCGCCTTTTAAATTAAGTAGATAGAAGAAAGTCTTAAATAGATAAGGAGTAGGTGAGTGAGTGAGTCCTCACTGACCTGAGCGATTTCGATCACCTAGCAGGCCTTTTATTTGGTAGGTAACATCGCCAAAGCGTATCATCAGATTTGACTACGAAGGAAGGAACTCGAAGTGAAAGGGCACCGTCTTGTGCAAGGCAACGATAGTTGGCCCTCTATCATCTTCTATCTGGTAGACTTGGTAAAAGGGCCCCGACTTATTTCCAGAATAAGAGTTCGACCGCGGCTTCCCCCTTTTTTTGGGGGGGATCAAGTTCCTTGCCAACTGCCACCTATCGACCCCGACCTCTTTTCATTTGTTTTGGATATTACCAAGTATTCAGATTTAGCGAGTTTTTTCGGGATTTGAGACGTGGGTCTCTTTGCCGAATATTTTAATGAATTT